>SNQJ01S0122772.1:19470-42011 GCA_010110895.2 Picea sitchensis | reverse complement strand
CTTTTCATACATTTGGGTATTTCAAGCGATTCACATTTCAAGCATATCTACATTTTGGTGTCTCATGTGATTGGTGTATAATCTAATTTCCTTTGTATATTTGTAATATCATCTAATGTGCTTATTCTTTCTCCTAAAGTTTTCTGTATGATATATTTCATCATTTCATTTTGTGAGGTGAATGTTTCATTTATCTAACTATCTCTTTCATGTATATTGTGTAATTAACTAATTCATCTTGTTCATTGTAAGTTATCTTTCAATATTCAATTTATATCTCAATTGTAATGTAATATCTTGTTGTATCCTATAGCATTGATTATATTTTGTTTAATTGTATTTAATTCTTGTATAATCTATTGACCCTTTGCCCAACCTTAGGCACTAGTCATAATTGACTTAGGGAAAGGTTTGACTCTCATTGAAAGATTTGCATTTGCATTGTTGCTTGCCATATAGGCTAGTTTCCCCTTACCTTTAACAAACTAAAATTAACTCCTAGAATTCATCTAATAATTCACATAGTAACTAGGTTCTACCCCCCTTGGCTTTCCTAGGAGTAAGCCTAGATGGAAGAGGTTCAAGTCAAAGTGACAGCGTGGGCTTTGAACCTAGGCATTGTGCCTCCAAGGACACACTAAGTGAGCAGGACTTAGCTCACGTTTGCAAGTGTGTATTAGGACGGAAACAGAACTCATGAAAGCGATTAAACATAGATTGGTAAAATATGGAAGTCAAAAGAAGGAAAAACGAAGTGCATATCAAATAACCTTTTGGCCAACCCCTCGTTCAATGAGATGAGAGATGGAACATGCAGCGCCATCGACCAATTCATGTAGCTAGGTCTTACTTAAACCCCATGGTACCATTCCACGAAAGACTTTGAAGCATATGGGGAGGTCAAAGATGTATTGTACAAATCCATATTGTGCATGGTCTTCAATCAAAATGAACTTGATGATATACAAGATAAGCACTTGGATTAATCATTACAGTGAAAGTAAAGGTACTTTGGGCATAAAATTGGTTATTTGACCAAAAACTCAAAATCAACTAGGTAAACAATGTTAAATATTTTTTTAGGTTATATTATTAATTATTCTAGACATTGAAAAATTATAGTCAAACTCATTTCCTGAATTTTAACTTTATTGCAACTTATTGGTGAAAGCAATTTTGTTCCCAATGCTTTGAATTGCAAAGGTTTGCAATTTGGATGTTGAGGAAAACATGTAGTGCTTTTGGGTGTGAGCACAAGTTGAGTGTATTAGCATGCATGCGTGCAAAGAAAAGAAATCATTTGGAACAATAACAATTGAACAATTTGTTCTCGTGCAGTAAAACCTTTAGTTGAGGTGCAAACAATTGTTGGACATTTCACCTAATTCCAGGCTCACGGTGTTATGCATGAAGAAGAGAAACCATTTGGAACAACGGTTGAATGATTTGGTCTTTGTGCAGTACAACCTTTAGTTGAGACGTAACCAGTGGTTGAACACTTCATTCAAATCCCATAGCCTTGGACGATATTGATTATGATTTGGTCTTTATGTAGTACAACCTTCAATTGAGACATAACTAGTTGTTGAACATGTCACATCATTCGAAACCCTTAGCCTTGGAGGATATTGATTTATCTTCAGATTGGACCATGGAGAGTCAAAAAGGAATATTTGTAGAGAATTACTTAAGTTGGATGGACTTGAAGTTCTTCAATTGCTAGAGGTTATGTACATTGGTGTTGGATCTTTAGGGGCATCGAGTCAATAGGTTGAGGATACCCATGTAGAGAATATTGTAGAGGATCTAGAGGATAATTATGGCAATGTTATGTAGTGATTTGATTGTAGCGTTATCTCATAGGTTATTTATTTTTAGTTGGAACTTTAATTATATGTATCTCAGAGCTTATATCTTGATGTAATTTTGCCAATTTTTCTTTTGCATGATATATACTTTAGAAAAAATTGCATATAACTTTGGTGTGACAAAGTATTCCTCTCTTTTCTTTCAAATTTTCTCAAACTTTAATCATGAGAAGTTTGATATTCAGTGCACAATTATCCTTGCACTATGTCTTTGGGAAATTGAAAGTGAAAWTTTTTCTTTCTTGTTTGTCTCTTTTGGCTTAAGTAGGCTAAGTAAGAAAACAATTGAAATAGGCTAAAAGAAGATTTACTTCATGCACATTTCCCTCTTATTATGCAATTCTTCTCGTTGTTGATGATTCATTGATCCTGAAATCAAATTTTGTTGTCAAATAGTGTAGAGAGGTTGCTATCCTTAGGTGTTTCCTTTAGATTAATGATCACCACCCTTGCTGTTAGGATAATACTAGGCCACTACCCATTTGTTGTCAAGAACTTTGCTTTTCTCTCGAGTCCTGTTCTATCTTTTGGTAATCACAATGGGACCTCATGTTTTTATGTTGGTAAATACTATCCCTGCGTATGTTTGACTTATCAAATGTCATCCAACAAGGTCTAATTGAAGAAAAATGTAAGACAAAGTCGAAATAAAGAAAAAACGGATAGAGGTGAAGAGAAATAATGTTAAAAATGAAAAAATACTAAGGTGAGAGCTATGCCACCTCATTAAAAAGGTACATCCCTAAGGTCCTATGCTAAAAACACATATCTAAAGAAAAAGGACAAAGAAAAATCAAAGAAAATACAAAAGGGGTAATAAAAAGGTGTTGAGGTGGTAACTCTAAGAAAAGCTCCTTCTCAAAGGTTTACAAGTACACAAAATAAAGATTCCTAGCTCAAAAGGCTAGTTGGACCAGCAAAAGACCTTATACATCATTAAAAATGATTGAGTGTCAAAACATAAAGTTTTCCTTCCTTTTCCATCAATTATTCATTAAATTTACCTATCTCTAACCAAGTTACCTAAGAAATACCTTTTCTCCTAGGAAATTGACACATGTAATATGGGTAAAGTTGTCCCACCATGGTAAACTTAAGCAATTTATAAAATTAACCTATGTTAAGTTGTTGTTAGAGGATATTACTTAATGTTTGTTGCCTAATAACTTGTTTTGAAGCTTGATGCATCATGATAGGTGGGCGCCCCACATTGGGATCCGTGCATTGTGTCAATATTTGTGTCATTGCTTCAAGATCCGTGTACCTGCATTCGGATATGTGTAACCATATTCATCCATATCTACCTACATTGGGATCCATGTAAATTTTCTTGGGATCTCTGTCACTACATTGGGATCCATGTAAATTTTCTTGGGATCTGTGTCAGTACATTGGGATCCATGTAAATTTTCTTGGGATCTGTGTCACTACATTGGGATCTGTGACAACATAGTGGATGATGATGAGAATGCCACATCATCACTTTGTACACTTGTCAGCATATGGAGCATTGTATGTGAGACGTGGGCATATATCCTCTTGGCACATGTGAAAATTCCTCTCCAAAGTACACTTTATCTTTCCTAGAGTTCACATGTGTGCTTCTAGAAGGTGCGCACCTCATCTCTTGATTGTTCCCACATGTGTGAGTGGAATATTCCCTAACTAGTGGGGTTAGTTAAGGGGCGCCCTTGTTCTTGGGTCTCCTTTGACCCCACACATGTGATCAAAGATGGTTGTTAGCTCAAAATTAGGAGGGCGCACTTGTTTTCTCTCCTCCATGGATCACACGTGTGAGAGATGGTTAATCATTTGCACACTATGAGGAGAGCGCCCTACTTTTGAGGGTTTTGTTGTAATCTCCAATGGTTTTCTCACATGATTTTCACTCAGAACATGGTATTGGCTCATTGTTTTATCTCAACCCTTGGTATGAGCTCATTGTTTTACTACAACTCTTGGTTTTCATCGTATGGTTTTGAGAGGCCCCTCACCTATTTAAGGAGGGCGTCTCTCATTTGGCATGGTTGGAAATGGAATGAAATTTTTTATTTGCTCAATATTGGTGTGTTTTCTTCTCTATTTCCTTGACTATATTGCTCTAGGTTCTTAATAGGAGGGTTTGGCATGCAAGGAACATTGAGGAAAGGGCTATTGTAAGCTAGCAATGCAAATAAGGTTTGAGTTATCTCTATTTTGTTTCTTTGTAAATTTTGAAGCTAGTTCTTAGTATTGGAATTGAATACCATAGGGCTTTAATTTCTTACCCTAGACTATGCTTTGATTTTTTTTTTAAAGCTTGCAATACTTAGGCTAAATCTAGAATTAGTTTAGCCCAGTGTTGTATATCTCTCCGATCTTCTGATAAATTCCGAGTTAAACACTTGTCCGATATATTCGAAATATTCCGAGATATTCCGAGTTAGACCCTTGTCTTGCGACATTTTCCGAAATATTGCGATATTTTCTACCGATGTCACCGAGAAGTTACATTCCAGACCCTCGTCGATACTTTCCCCAAGACGAGATATACAACATTGGTTTAACCTCCCTGTGATTCTTGTGTAGTCCAAGTTTCCTAGCTTGATGCTCACCAAGCATTCTCCAAGAGATATGTGGAGACATCAACCTAAGTTGCAGGGGAGCGCTCCCCCTCGCTCCCGCTCCCGAAGCACGCTCCCAAAGGGAGCATTCAGGGAACGTGCTCCCAAGGGCGCTCCCTGAATGCTCCCTTCTGGGAGCGTTTTTGGGGAGCGTGCTCCCTAGGGAAAAAAAACGCTCCCTGCCTTAAACACGCTCCCAAAAAATGCTCCCTGCCTTAAAACATCTCATAACCAAGCTTGGAAGCAGAACTTTTGGGTGAATATGATGGTGATCATATTCCTGGAGGAGACATACCACCCCCATCCACTAGCAGTGTTCCAAATGCATCAATTTTTCCTTTATCTTCACAATGTCCATTGTCACATGGGGGCCATTCAACTGCTGGTCGTGTTCCACGAACACTTCCACCTACTCCTACTACTCTTCTTCAAAGATCACGGGAGAAGAAACTAGAAGTTTCTCGTGGCAAGAGGAAAACTTAGAGCATAGTACTTAGTACTTGCTACTATATACTAGATTTGTTTTTTTATTTCATGTTTAGAAGTAGTCTCTAGAACTTAGTACTTTGTCTTGACTCTTTATTATGGCTTATTCTGTAAACAATGAAGTTATGAACATTATATGACAATTTACCTTTGAAGTTTGAAGTTTGAACTATTGACTGAATCTTACAACTCTTAGGTAATGAATATGATGCTCTAGAGTCTATTTCATTTTGTGGTTGATTTTGTCTGTTAGTATGTTACAATCTATTGATGACAAATGTTTATGATTGATGTTATATGCGTACTAAATGGTTGATGCTTTAATGATCATCACTAATCCATTAGTTAAATGATCTTATATCTATGTTTTCATGTTTTTTGCAAATGATTCGACATTCTGGATGTTTTTTTTTATATATATGCATCAATATATATATTTTTTATGTATTATATAAAAAATGCTACCGCTCCTAGAAATTTTCGAAAATTGACGCTCCCGCTCCCGCTCCCCGCTCCCAACAGCCTTGACTTCAACAATCAAGGTAAAAGGGCAACTTCTCAAGGACTGGATTAAATTCCATGCCCAATGGAAGTGCCTAGGGTTTTCTTTTCTTTTCTAATCATCTCAATCTAAATTTTCCTTTTTCATTTTCTTTGTTTCAAGCAACCTAGGGTTCATAGGGTTCAAATTTCTAAACTAGGTTGCATTTCCAGGTTTCATTTGAGCTAATTCTTCCATATTCTGCAGCAGACTTGGACGTTTATTGCAGATCGATCTCTTGAAGGAGTCCCATTTCAATTGATCTGCCTGCTATGTGTTAGATCTGATAATTTTCTTGCTTAATTTTCATCAATTTAGCACTCACGTATACTCTAGAGTCTAAACACCACAAGCATCAAATCGGCTTGCAAAGTTTAAGTCAGATCTGAAAGCATTTGTTTTAACTATTGAATGGATCTGACTTAATCACACTTCACTTAACCAAATCGATGCTCTAGATCATAGGATGTTTGGATATTTTGAGGGTTCAAGGTGAAGTTTGGGTCTGAAATTTTAGCTTCGAAGGTTTTTTTTTTTTTTCCCAGATCTATTTAGCTAAAATCGGTGGATTATGAGAATTTTTAGTTATAACGAATTCAAAGATGGAAACTGCTTTGATGATTTGGTGAATGGATCGATACTAAACTAAACCCAACGACTTGTCTAATGGTTTAATAACTCACATAAATATTGCTAGACTGGTCTACTTTTAAAGGGATTTGAACAGCTGATTTGATACATTCTCTCATGAGTGTTCTAACTGTTTACTGCTGTAATCTACTCAAGAAATTGAAATAATGGTAAACCTCTGAGAATAACCGACTAAGATCAGCCAACAATTCAGTATCATTCATTTCTCATACGAGGGCTTGAGGACTGTCAAATAATTTAAGTGATATTCCAAGTTTTGAAGGGTTACATTGATGATTTGCATTTTAAGAAATGATGAACTTGATGATTTGAAATTTGTTCCACGCATGACTGTAAAATCGATGCTAGAAGAAGTTGATCAATTCACTCACTCAGCCTATTTTTGAACTGGTATAATTTTGTTTTAAGTGATTCTTGCTTGGTTTGACAGTCTTTGACTTTCAACATTGAGTGGGATGTAATGTTCTGAGTTGCACATAAAGCTAAGGGCATAAATGAACCTAATATAATACTTTCAATCCATTTGGTGGCTGTATATCAAATCTGGAACGTTTTCATTGTTACTAATGACATAATAAGCCTTGGTTCATTTATTGCTTTATATTTGGCTCATCTCTCAATGATATCACATGCTAGACCTAAACTTCAAGGATTTAAAGCTGTTAAATGACGATTTGGATGTCACACTGTACTTGGAATGTAATATTTAATGATTGTTATTCATAACATCATCATGCTTAAACTAGAATCGGTTTCAAGAATACAACGTTTAACTTAATGGAAAAATGCTGGGATCTTTTTTTTTTGCCTTGATGATGTCATGATATATGCTGCAATTTCCTTCATGAACCGAATTCTGACGGCAGACAACACACTTAAAAGTTGTTGGATTACCTAATGTATTGTCATATTCTAAGCAAATAGACCCTTACCTATTTCTGATATGAACTTTATTAAACTGAGGGTTTCACAACAGCTTTTGATCAATAGGTTAATCCATCTAAACATTGGTTTGGGCATTATACTTTACATAATGAAAAGTGTTGAATCTCTTGATAATATTTTCAATGAACATCACTCACACATTGCACCACTTAACATTTCATCAGTTTTGTGGATTCTGTGGCAAATTTGTAATAAACTAAGGCATATTAAGCATCCTGGAATTTACACAGCATAAGTAACCTTTGAGAATCTACTTAAACTTGAATATTGAGGATACATGCAAATTAAGAAGATCTTATTGTGCTAGCAGTGAGCACTATTATTTACACTTGAAACTGTGTGATGTTAATAACATTTCTTAGATCCAAGCACTATTTTTAAACTTAATGGATAAACTTTGGATCTGATATCAAAAAACCATTTTGGATCATGGTTGTAAGCACATTTTAGTAATTCTTGGTTGTGAACATTATCTTCTTAATCACCTGGTAATCTTTTGACGATGAGCTTCATACCATTGAGCACTTGCTAAGACAGATAATTTTTTCACTAAATTTAATGAAGAATCATTTCTAGCACAAGCATGATGATGGTGGTGATTTACTTAACAAACTTGTATTGGACTCCAATTAATCAAGCAAACAGTTTCTGGGTTGTTTGGTTGATAATCTTAGTCAATCTTAAGCTAATCAATACTCTCACCCATTGTATAATGAATTTAGCTTGGATTAATCCATAGGGATTCCCCCCTAGGCTAGGATAGTTTCTTTCCTTAGTCTGAGACTCTGAAGTGTGGGGCAAGGATACTGAGGTGACAATGGGTAGCTTGCCTGTAGTGCCTCTAGGCTCTCGTGATTTCTGGTTAGGACTTTCTTCACCTAGTGAGAGTTTGAGTGGTAACACCAAGTGTTATACACCTAAGGGTACTTAATTCGTTTTTCTCTTGTGATTGGCATTTTGGTGTTCACCGCACTTGTGTATTTCTGTTTTTAGCACTTGTTCTTGACTTGTGCTCTCTCTCTCTAGGTTTTTTGAATTTGGGTGAGATTCGCTTCCATCCATTCTTTTGTTGACCCTTATAAATGTCAACATTGTATCAGAGTGGTTGTGAAGCTTAATCCCTTTGGAGCTTAGTGTTGGCCATTGATGATCTTGATGGTTTTATGGAGTGATGTGGAGTTCAAGAGGGGTGATCCCGCCTTCTACTCAGCATTAAAGGAGAAAGTAAATTTTGCAATCTTGTATTGTAATGTCTTTTCTCAGTGGCTCCCTATTCTGCTCAAGGAGGGGGTGTTGAATTATTGGTGTAATCTGTACATGTGGCCACTGCTCATTCATATGTATCATTATTTACTTATGATTATGTCTAAGTCCATATTTTATTTCATTTATTGAATGCTAGGTTTATGGTCTACACCGATCTAGCCAAACTTGATATGTAGGCTCAATAACCCTCTTGGGGAGTGTGCCCATAACCCCCTCTTGAAGGAACGCCTCACTTGAGTTGTGTATAAATACACAACTCAAGCTCTCATTTGTATCATCTTATCTTGTGATCTTCTTAATCTGAAATACCAAGTGTTATAAGCCCAAGGGCACTTAATTTTGGCATTTTTTCTTTTGTGATTGGCATTTTTCTCTTGGGTACATTTGTGTCTTTCTGTTTTCAGACTTGTGCTTGGCACTAATCTCATCTGTCTCTAGTGCACTATTCTTATCTCTCTCTAGGTTTGCAGAATTTGGGTGAGATTTGGTTCCATCGATTCTACTGTTGACCCTTATAAATCTCAACATAAAATTTATGGCTCCTAGATTGACAAACATGAATTTCACCCAAGTCTTATGTTCTGTCTGAAATAGTAGTTTAGGGATTTGGAGCTTGTATGAGTGAATGCTATTAGAACATTAGGGTTGTAAGAGAATCCTGTTGATGGTTAGCTAAACATGGATATGGATTTTATTTGGACATCATGGCACTCAGATATTAAAAACCTTTGGTTGAAGTTCAACATGTGGAACTTCAAGGCTAGGGTGAAACCTGAGCTTGTGGCCAGAAGTTCTTCTGGCAATGTAAAGTTTGATTCTCTATCAGTGACATTCAGTTTGAGAAATCCTTTTTATTAACAAGAGATTTAACACTATACCACGATGTTGTATTTAATCAATTTCTTGTATGGCTGGTGGTAGTTGAAGTAGATGTACGAAGTACATAAGCTTCGGGATCCTTGTTCGAGGTGCAGCAAGCCAGCTAAGAGACTGTGTATTCCTACTTATAACTCTTAACTAGTTAACTAACATTTTGTGTCCATAAACCAGTTATTTATGCAGATGTCAACTTCCAAGTTCAGGAAGCATATCCTACTTCAATTTCATTTCACATAGCCTTCATTATATATGTTAGAGCAAGAATCACCTCCGTTCAACTAATAACTAGTTACTTCACCATTAGGTTCACATTATGCAATAAAATATTACGGTACTTAATTATCTTTTCCTTTGAAGGTATCCTGACAGAAGTTTAAGCATGCACCACTTTTCTTTGTTATCAGATGAAATGGATTTGTTCTCTCTACATTTTCCACTCAATAATTTTTTCTGCTAGAACTTTGAGGATGTTTAGTTATACATTCAAATATCGCATTCTAACATCCAACTGTGGTAGGATGGTGGGTAAGATGGATTTGCTCAGTGCCTAGTTTTGTTTTGAATCACCTGTCTGGAATTTAAATATCAATGATCAAATGATGGAATTGCGACTGTTTCATTAGGAAATTGCTCGTGTTTTAGACATTATTGGGGTCAACCAGAATGAGAGAAAGGGGCAATATTTTTGAAGATGAACCTTCTATTACATTGCTGCACAAAAAAGAGTATATCAAGGTGCCTAATTCAATAGTTTCAGGTTGCCAATATAACGACTACCCCTCCTACATAGGAAACAGTATCTTCCTTAGTCCCAATCTCAAGAGAGTGTACATCCTTAGTTATCACTGTTATATATTGGGATCTGATAAGATTAGTAATTTTCTTTGGCTGTTTAATTGTTGATATATTAGTTTTTATTTTGCTCAGTATCTACTATTAAAATTCAACTATTCACCATTCCTTCACTGCTGTAGTTGACATATTCTTTCCTCATTAATTTGAATAGAATTAGTTTCTTGTTTCAGGTATGGGCTGATTGAGTGAGTAACATTCCTGTAGGTGCTTTTGAGTTACACTGCAATTTGTTAAATAAAAAAAGAGCGCACTACTTTTGGTAAAAGTGAATTTAACAGATCTCTATAGGAGAGAACCATATTTAATGAATCTATGTTATCATTACAACATAGACTGAGCTTTTTAAATCTTTCTTTTTTGGGCATTTTGCAGATTTTCCACTACATTGATTTGGAAAAACAAGGGGCAATTACATTCAGAGAGGTATGATGCTGTTCTCCTTTGATTGTGATTTATCTAATTTAGCTGCTTCTTGTGGTTAGATTTCTGAATCCAATAAGAAAACACATAAAATGTTGCTCTTCTGGATGTTTTGGCACATGGATTACGAACATGTTCTGGCTTGAATAGTCAGAATAATCCTGGCAGAATCTTTTGTTAGGGTGCATCTTACTTTATTTTAGTTTTCATCCTTGGAACATTATGTTCAGATAAGATATTTTACTTTCTAAACTTGACCTGTATCCTTATGCCTGTATGGCTTTTAAATTGCCTGTTCATTTCTTTCAAGATGCTTATTGTATTAGTGTAAAGAGTGAAATTTTAAAATGGCTTAAGGTGTTGGAGCTTGTCAACAGATTCAAGCACCCATATTCTTTTTAAGGATCGTGGGTCTATTGTCTTTGTTGGTAAGGACTAAAGCCATACAAATGGGTTCTCAATGTCATAGGGAGATTAGCTTACCTTGTTTTCCCTTTAAATTAGTTTATCCTTGACCCCTACGGAAATAGTTGACATAAGCAAGTTTGTTGTGTAATTCAAAAAGGCAATGTGAAAGTTCCCATTGTCCTGTCAATATAAGAGTTTTACATTTTTCAGTATCATATCACCTAGATCTTTCTTTCAAAAGCGGATTAGAACATTTGCTTCAAGTGTTGATAGAACCTTAGGGAGATGTGAAGTTTTATAAAATTTATGACATGAAAGTTTGAAACCTATTATGAATGTTAGACATCTCATGGTCTTTTTCTAGACCCAACACGAGTTTTTCATTACATTATAATTTATAACCCTTCCCAGTATGATTAGCTGATGAGTTCTAGCATATTTTGCTAGGAGAAAATAAAAGCCACCTCTTCTGCATTTACCATTCGGTAATCACTGATGTAATCTGAACACATTGTAATTTGTACCAGGATGAAAATCATGAAGGTTTGATATCAATTGCTGTTTTGTATAGCATATGAAATATTAATGTGCTTAAGGATCATTTTTTTCAATACTATCTTATACTTTTTTAATTTTATATTTGCAGTTCATATTTTTATCAACATTTATCTTGAAGCAACCAAACTTTCACCTCTTTTGTGAGTTGGCATTTAAATTTTGTGACATCAACAACAGAAGGTTTCTTTCAAAGCAAGAGGTAAAATCATCCCTTTTTTCCCCATAAATGTATACACATCTGTATAAATTCTTTATCTCTAGTTGTTATTACAATAATATTCTTTTATTAACATAAAATAAGAATTCTGTAATATTTATGTTCTCTTATCATACAAACTATTCATAAAAACCTCGTATATTTGCTTTTTAATTTCAGGTGGAGAGGGTGATGAAATTGGTTATCCCAGATCTAACTGAAGAAAATGTATGTTTCAAACATCTGCATTTTTCAATATTTAATTAATTCTGAATAATTATATAAAAGGTCAGCGGTTAAAATCTTAATTACATTATTTGAACTTCATTTAACCTTTCTTCCCTAGTTTTCAGCTGCTCTTTTATCATTATTTAAGTAGAGTCCATTTATGAAACATATAATTCCAAAACAATTTTGGGTCTTGTGCTTTGACACAGCCTTGCAACCTGGTGCCTGAAGATAAAATATCTCTACTTACAAAGCTTATATCTTAACCTGTACTCATGATGGTGTCAGTAACATAATCATAATAGAGAGTAATTCTCTAAAAGAACATTATGGTATTAGCATAATCCCATATGAGTTCAACGAATGTTACTACTATTCTTAATGGGCTGCAATATAAACAACAGTTATTGTTGGCTGTGGGGAGCAACACTCAGATTTACAAGTGTCAGTAGCCAGACTATTGACTGAAAGAAAACCACAGTGGTCAGCACCTAGAAACAGCTATTCCCTTGCTACACTCCACCTCTTGACTTGATCATGACCAGAGTGAAAGGCTCTGACTATGTTTCAGTCTTTTTGAATTCCTAACATCCTTTACCAATATATGGAGTTTTACAGATTTCTCTCCAGATGACTAATATTTGTAAGTGGCGAATAGAAGAATTTAGAATACATTGCCACAACAAAATCAAAACGATCATGAAAACAAGCCATAACCTTTGTCAAGGAGAGAAATCTTGACTCTAGGGTATCAATCAATAAAATCATGTATTAAAAATTTAGTCCATGGTATCCCCGATTCCCAACTGATCCTTACAACAGCCTACAGCTACATGATTTTCAACCTCACATGGAATTAGGGTATGGACATCACATGTGCTGGAGGAGCATAACACTGGTCATTTTTTGCATTACATCCATCAAGGAACACCCAAGTGCCACTAGAGGACAACGATCCCTCACAGAAGTTGAACAACAGAAATATAGATCTCAAATATGACAAAAAGTATAAACAATTCTCAACAAGGAGGATCATTTAGACTTTCAACCAGAAAGTAACTGCTTTGAAACTACACATGTTTTGATCTGTTCTAGAATAGTAAAAGCATGGAATTAGGCCTACTATCAATTTGGAATGCTGGAGCCTTATAGATAGAAAAAATTGGTTTCAAGAAAAATGGCAGTAAAAGGTCAGCGCGTAATATTCTGCAAGATAGATAAATTGTTGAGATCAAAAGAGATAATAGATCGAACTTCGAAGGTGAACCAATCAGCAAAACTTTCATCTAGTCAAGTGTGTAACAGCAGCAGTGGAACAACACTAGAGCATTAGAAAGAGAAAGCATGGGAACATTTAGAGAAGTGTTCCACCAAATTTTTGATTATTTGGGTTGGTTGTCATTGATGTCAACCCTTGAAGAAAGTCCGGTAGCACAAAGGTTTGGGTAATGGACCCAAGTTTGTTTGATGTATAATGGTATGAGTTTTAATATATTTGAAGGTAAGACTATTCTAGATGGATAGTACATGTCATGCCATTTCCGGTGGTATATGGAATGTCTCATAACTCCTCACGGTTAGAGAGTTATGTCCATGTGAAGTTGGAGAACCCTCATGAGTCATCTAGAAGCCCCAAAAGGTCAAAGTAGTCAAAGTGGTTGCAAAGAAGAAATTACTTAAATAATAAAGTGAAGTGATGAGTGTACTATAAGTCAAAGTGGATACAAAAGAAATTATTTAAATATCAATGGTTAGAGAGTTATGTCCATGTGAAGTTGGAGAACCCCATGAGTCATCTAGTCTCAAACAAAAAAGTCAAAGTGGTTGCAAAGAAGAAATTACTTAAATAAGAAGAAGGAGTGTACTATAAGTCAAAGGGATACAAAAGAAATTATTTAAATAATAAAGTTAATGAGAAATTACTAAGTGGACAAGTGGTTAGAAGTGGGTTAGCCCTAAAATAAGGAAAGTGGTTTAAGATGGTTAGAAGGTAACCCTTAAGGAAGCTACATAAAAGTATAGCAACAAGTATAAGCAAGGGTCCTCATTTTAATCACACTTGAGCATATTGAATATTTCATGCTGGACTCTAGTAAACTAAAGGATATCTAAGGCAAATTTCGTGAGGGAAGGTGAAGTAAAGAAGGGTCAAATTCAAGGGAGGATAAATTTTTGATGATGCTTTCTGTTGTATGTTTCATGTGTCATCTCTACCCAGTTTTCAGAATAACTTTTTTTTCTAGAATGATCTCGCACTACCAAATTTTGGAGGCCGCTGAGGAAACATATCCAAGTAAATGTGGATAAAATTTTTAGCTTTTTGGGTCGCTTGTATTTTGGAGTTACACTGCGCGGAAAGGGCCAGGGGATTTGTAGATAGTCCTGGAACTAGTCCAAAACATGTGTTTCGGCAAAACGTCATAACTTATTCATAACAGATTCAAATCAAGTAAGACCAAAATGTATTGGTTATACAATTTGTGATTCTCGCGGTAACGCATTTTCAGATCCATACAACAAATACTGTATGTGGGCATTTGCACAAGTTCGCTTCCTCTAGTCAGTTTCTAATTCAACAAGAAGCCATTTTGCTATATAACCCTTTTGGAGTGGGTCCAAGTAGTGAAACCGAGGAATTGCATAAAAAGACAATCAAGAACATCAGGTACTCATTTTTAGATCTTTATTCATTACGTGTACATAGTTATGATTATTTCTAATTAGGGTTAAGACTAATCCAAAACGAATGAGACTAAAGCAAAGTTTGATGAAAATGCTAGTGTCTTGTTGTCAAAGTGAAGGAAGGTTTGCGGTGCATGTGATCATATACACGTCTATTACAGAGTTATAAATCAGATTTTGGATGATGAAATTGATGAGGGCTTTTGGTTGAGGTACATGTTGGCACATGGTTGAGACAAGTAATTGATGAGATGGCACATACACGAGGTGTAAAGTCGATGATGTTAAGTGGCCATCTTTGATGAGTCAGTTGATGAGAAGCTGATGCATGATTGGTACATGGTTGGAGACACTTTGTTGCAGTATTGTTGACACATGGTTTATGGATGATGTAACATACTTGTCTTGGTATATTATTAGAAGCACATATTGATCTCGGTGATGATTATGAGTTGTTGTGTTATGTTTGGTTGATGCACATCTTAGTGGATATTGTGCATATGGCTGAGAGTTGTCTTGGCAATTGATCTTGGTGAGTAGATCCGGTTTGGCCGATAATATTGATCAAACAGGTTGTTGTGACAGGTCATTCGTACAGATTTGGTGAATGGTTGATGAACTTATTTATGGTACAGGTTGTTTGGTGCATGGTTGATGCATTTGTTTATGGTACGTGTTGAGGTACATGTTGAGGTACAGGTTGATGCATTTTTTATGCATGGTACATGTTGGTTTAAGTTATTGGTATAGGTTGTTTGCGCAAGTTGATTGGTACATGTTTACAATGATATCTCTCATAGTGATAGTGTGACGCTGGTTCCATCATTCTACTTATATTTCTCAGGCGCTGATCGGGCAAAGACAGTGGTTGTAGCCACCTTCCGGGTTGTACGGAGAACAGGGGTTGTAACCTCCTTCTGGTTGTAGCCAGAGAATTGGGGAGTTGGAGTTTCCCTCAGGTTGTAGCCTGAGAAACTAGGGGGTTGGAGCCTCCTTCTAGTTGTAGCTAGAAAACAAAGGAAATTGGTGCTTCCAATGAATGCAATTCTTAAAGACATATAAGAAAAAACATTTCGTGGTTTTCTTCCGCTTTGGGTTTCCACGTAAAAACACTGGTGTACTGTGTATGTGTATGATTGCTCATTTGTTCATTGTTTATTTACTCTACAACTATTGGATGATAATGCTACATTGATATAACACTTGCATTTTGTGGTTAAAAATGATTAAATTGTTTTATTACTGATTCATCCCCCTCTCAGTAATCCAACAGTTTCTAGGATGCATAAGCATGGAGCGAGGAAATGCACATGGGGGATGTGTGGAGACAGACCCCCAAACAGGGATAATTTTAAGGATGGAAATTTATATTAAAATGTAGAAACATGGGCTAATCTTAATAGTCCTTAATATGGAAAGTGTAAAATGTTTGGTGATAGTTTTGTAAAAATATTCAAATTTCTAAGGATTTTGTATAGTTTTTATAAAATTTTGGCGATTTTTAAGGTAAAATAATTTTATTTTATGGAATTTGGGCGAATCGTTTTTAGAAAAAATGGAAACTGGCGAATCTTTTTTTTGGTAAAATCCATGGAAAGTTAGCCCATTTGCGAAATTTAGCCCCTAAAATCATCTATCCCCCAAACTTTTAGGGAAATTTATGGGGGACGGGGGCACGTTGGGGTCCCTAGCATATGGGGGGCCGTCTCTAAATTTGAAAAAAAAAATCCAACATAACAATTGTTTATGGGGGATGGGGGCACAATGATGAATTTACATGGGATGAAGGGTCTGCACTCTCGACCAGGTCCAATCATACTCTAGTAAAGCCCCCAAACCTCTGAACCATAAAAAACTATGGGCTGGATGTTGGTGTTCATGAGAGACATCTTAGTTTTTAAACTCGGAACCAGACATTGACTTGGTCACCTATCAACTCGGACATTGACTCAGACTCGGATCAACTCAGACCGGTCTGATTTCAATGACTCGGTTCAATAAAAACACATTAAATAATCAAATTTTAATGAAAAATATTATTTTAAAGATTTCAAACCATGATTCCAAACTACTAGAGACAAAATATGCAAAGTTTGCTCATCTATATGCCATGTAAGGGTGTATTTATCAAAATGGCACCAAGTGCAATACATATCAACAACAAAATACATAATCAATGAGGCTCTAAATGGAAAATATTACTGATCTGCTTTCTAAACAATTCCATCTAATCAGTGATGCACAACAAATATTATTAATGTGCTTTCTAAACAATTCCAGCTAATGAGTGATATACAACAAATATTACTGATGTGTTTTCTAAACAAATCCAGCTAATGTTTTGCTTATGTGCATTTTTATATTTCATGTGTTATGGAGTGCATATGCACAAATATTTGCATGTTTGGATCATTCACATTCCTTGCTTTAAAACATACTAGATTTCTTGAAAGAATTGATGGCAGAATTTCACTGTTGCAAAAACTTCTCTCTTTGGTCGATTTTCTTTTTAACTCTATATTTTTAGGTCAATTTTGCACCCAAAAGTAAAAATGGGAAATGGTTCTATAATTTTTAATTCTAGTAGTATAATCTGGACATTATTATTGTGCATTTTCTAACTGTTTCCCCTAATATCATTGCCAGCAATGCTTTGTAGCAATTGCATTTCTTTGTATTTACTTCCTTAATGCCATTTGCAGTGCATTCTCTATCATTCTTTTACTATGTTCATTGTATAATACTAGATTGCCTTTAGATTAATGTGACAATATGATATATCTGACTTTACGTTCCTTTTGCAACAAATATGCTCACACTGTTGAATGAGAGAGATGTGAGGCAAGTAGAGGGGGGTTGTATTTATAGCAAGTTTTTAGGGTTTAGATATTAGGTTTTTTATTTTTTAATTAAAAAAATGGAATTTTTAAGCAACAATCCATGTGGGTGGGTCCTGAAATGAACCAGTCGAGTAGGCATGAACTCGACCGGTTTGGTACCGAACTGGCCTCGACTTGGCCAGTTCGGTACCAAACCAGTCACCAAACCGATTTGATGGCCGGTTTGATTCGGCCCGCTATTTGCTCGGCCGGTTTGCCGGGTTCATATCGATTCGGACCCATTTTAAAAACTTAGGCTGGAATATCCTGGAAATGGTGGAAAAAATATTGTATCTCAAAAAGGTCTAAGGACCCGTAGACCTTGTTGACTTGGGGTTGAAGAGCATGCCTCAGATTGAAATGAGGTCCTGAGAACTACACCTCCAAGTAAGTATAGGTGTTAGTAATCTTGATATCCTCCCCCCTAAAAAAGAAATGATAATTCAATAACCTTCTTTGACTTGTTGAAGATCACGACCTTGGTTTTACCTAGGTTGATCATCAACTACCGAAGATCACCGAATAGGGTTAAAGCGTCTAGAAGGCAATCCCTTTGGGGATGAGGCAAAGAGAATCACATTGTCAATGAAAAGTAGAATAGACATCAAAACATGGTGAAGAAGGTGTTGTTGATTGTAGCTTCATGAGACATTCTCCATGTCGTTCTCCTCTGTACTGAGTTGAGACGATTTGTGAGAGAGCCCATGTGATGGGTGTGTCATACTCCTTTGGACTGAGTTGAGATGGCGTGTGGTCTCTTGTCGTGCTCCTCTGAACTGAGTTGAGACGAGCTGAGATGGTCTCCTGTCAGACTCCTATGGACTTAGTTGAGTTGACTTGAGATGGCTCTCCAGATGGTACTCCTATGGACTTAGTTGAGTTGATATGTTGAGAGTGACGTCCCTATGGTTGAGCACAGGTGGACATGTCCCTAGTGGCTGAGCACTAGAGGATGTGTGGATCCCTTGCTATATTGTCTAAGAGTAAGATTTACTGTGTAACCCTAATTATGTAAAGGGTACAGGTCGCCCCCACCATGTAAAGATAATTAATATTCCTATTGCTTTGTTAAGTCTTGTATAAATAAGAGAGTAAATCCCCATTGTGGATCACTCACACACACTTCATTGTAACATTCTCTCACGATAAGTGTACGACTGAAGTGCACACTTCTCTTAGGCGCAAGTTTCAACGTCATAGAGCACCCTCTTGTGTGCTCTATGGTGTGGGGGATCTTCTCTTGACTCTATAGCAAAGGATTGTTGGGTTTTTCCCTTGATTGAGAAGGGTTTTCCTAGGATAAATTCTGGTGTCTTTTGTGCATGGTTATTCTTCTTGTGATCTTGGTTTACTACAGCTAGTGTATTGTACTGTTGCATTGTTATGGCTATAGTTTATGCTAAAACCTAAATAAACTATATGTGCATGAGATAATCATTAAAATTCAACAGAAGGCACATGTATCCATCCTCGACGTGCTCATGTAGGAAGGAATGTGCTCATGTAGGAAGGACTCAAGCTCATCAATGTAGATTCGAAACAAGGTGGGGGACAAAGGGCACCCTTGCTTGACCCCAATATTACTCCTAATAAAATCGACACTTTCTGAATTGTGTAGAGATGGTCAAGGACCAATTTCTACAAACACATGATGGAGGTCAGTAAGGTATTGGAGATGTCGATGGCTCTGAGCCTCTGGAACAGGGCCTTTCATGGGACTGAATCAAAAGCTTTCCGAAAGCCTATGAAACAACAATAGACTTTTAAAGAGCGGTATTCGCATCCTCAATGATGACAGTGAAAATATGGCCTGATGTCCTGGCTAGAACCTGACTTGTCCTCTAGCTTGAAGGTGTCTCCACTCAAGTTTCTCAGAAACCTTCAAATGAAGAACAATAGCATACAGCTTTGCGAACGTGTGGCCAATAATCATAATTTTTTAGTTGTTAGGATCTTCGTTGGAACTCGATTTGTGGAATGGGTGAATGGTGTGATGGGACCAAGTTTGTGGGAAACCTGTGTGAACGACGTGGTTGTACAGGTTGGCTAAGTGATCATCCAAAGCGTAAATACCATGCTTGAAGAGATTGGCCTAGAACCCCTCCTCATTTACTACTTTGTTGGTATTCATTACTCTAACTGCCTCCCAAATGTCTCAGTATGAGAATAAGTAGAAAATTGGGGAGGGGGAGAGGTGACTTGGATTAAGGGCTCCCTAAGAACATCATAAAGGGTGGAGGTGTGGGAGAACATGGAATTGGGGTCCAGGTTAGGCGGGGGGTGGAGTGGCAGGGGAAGATGGAACACCAAAAGATTTTAGGAGAATGGATGAGGGAAGTGCTCAATTCACATGTCCTTTGTGAGGTAAAGTGGCATTTCTTATGGCGAAGGAGGTGGAGAGAGGAATTCTTAAGAGTGGGGTAGGAGTGGTGAACATGGGCGAAATCATGGAGAAACTTGTTGTGGATTGCTTTGCAATCATTTTCATACCACTGATTCATAGGATATGAGCCAATTTTTGGGGAAGGAGAGATGGATTGGGTGGAGTGGGATTATGACTTAAGGGTTGCTTCCCAAATGGTGGAAGAGGGACAAACATATTTGGTCGAGGTAAACTCTAGGGATGAAAACCAGGGCTTTGAAGGGAGCAACTATCGGAGGTGGGATGAGAAGGTGTAAGGGTCCCCATCGTTAAAGAACATGGTTGTCATGGGGCTAGACTTTTTGTCTCGCTTGAGCATGCCATTCCACTCAAGAAGCCTAGTCGCTACGTGGCACTAGTGTGACCTTACTAATTGGGCATGACCATCAATTGCTTGTATCACTCAAAACTNAGGGACAAACATATTTGGTCGAGGTAAACTCTAGGGATGAAAACCAGGGCTTTGAAGGGAGCAACTATCGGAGGTGGGATGAGAAGGTGTAAGGGTCCCCATCGTTAAAGAACATGGTTGTCATGGGGCTAGACTTTTTGTCTTGCTTGAGCATGCCATTCCACTCAAGAAGCCTAGTCGCTACGTGGCACTAGTGTGACCTTACTAATTGGGCATGACCATCAATTGCTTGTATCACTCAAAACTACGCCTAACCAACATGTCCTAACTGAACCCAAGCCAGGGCCATGTGGAAAATGTCAAAGTGCTCCTTTCACCGTGTTAAATTTTTAATTAAATAAAGTACCTAGGCAAGTGTTTCTCATCCCTAGGTGCCTAAGGGGTGA
The DNA here is from genome assembly GCA_010110895.2 of Picea sitchensis. NCBI lineage: Eukaryota > Viridiplantae > Streptophyta > Pinopsida > Pinales > Pinaceae > Picea > Picea sitchensis. The sequence goes on along the minus strand of SNQJ01S0122772.1, from coordinate 21,326 downwards.
GAAAGTGCCTAATGTGGGCCCTAGTCATTTAATTTATGAGATGCAAATTAAAAGGTGACTTTATGACTTTAGTGAGGGTGAATGAAGAGACATCAAATCTCAGCCACACATCTAATCTAATCTCAACCATTGGATTAGAAAACTCCTCACCTACCTCATGAGGTCGATTAGGGTTGGAGGGCGCACCCATTGTTGGGTTGTTGTTTTCATTTTGAGAGAGCAAGAGAGAGAGCATTTTTTAGTTTGGAGAGGAAGCCATTTCTGCAGAGATAGGGCATGCATTCCAAGGCTGCAAACTAGCACAAAAATCGAGGCAACAAGGACAGCATTGAAGGCAGGCCGTACTGTACGGATTGAGCAGATGGTACAGCAAGAAGAGCAGGCACATAAATCGAGGGAAGGTACAGTCCAGCAGAAAAGGCCATACTGTACAGATTTTCGAATTCTGTAAAGCAGGAAAAAAGGGCACGAAAACCGAGGCAGAAAGTACAATCCGTATGAAATATTCTATGTTGCAAAAATTGGTAAAACCCTTCTAGTTTTGGTGTTGGACTTTCGTCAAACACTTTGCATATTGCTGTAATTGACTGCTGAAGATGAAATGTTAATGGACAACGGTCTGTTTCTTGTTTTATTGGCTGATTTATCAGTTTTCTAACCCCTTATACCTCCCCAGTGAAGTGCACAATGTATTATTTCGATATTGAGTAAAACCCACAAAAATAATGATGAATGCAGTCACATTTTAATGAGCAAAATGATCAAACGCAGGCTGAGTTTATTGAATAATAATGCTGAACTAATGACAATCAAAATTGAGGTGAAAATACCTCTCAAGGATGAAGAGAATGACTGAGGTAGGAGACTTGGAACCTCAGATTACACACAACCAAAAGGAAATGTCCCAAACTGTCCACACGAACTGATTGAGGGGACGACCCAGGTGATTATGGCAGCGCTGACTGAGTGGAAGAGTTTAGCAGCCCCAAACTCTGCAATGTACCTCCCTTCCCATGCAATGAACAACCCTCTAATGGAGGCTAACCAACAGCAGCCACTCCCTTGACATTCCACGCAACCACAAGGGAACACGCAGCTCCTATGACAGAGAGACACGTCCAGCAAAAAAAAGGAAACGTAACTCCAGAATTGATGTCCAGCCGGAATCACAACCAATCCCACGCCTTGCAAGAGGTACCACGACTTGGGAAGATGCAGACTCGGCCCTAGTAGACCACACACAGCAGAATGATGAAGGATGCATCCAACTTCAAGGAAAAAGACGCCCAATTCCTCCCACGTGCCAAGGAAGAACAACCTCTCTCTTCTTCGATCTAATAATGAAAATCTTCTCCACAAATCTTCTCGAAATCACAATGTCAATACCTGCAAATGAGAAACCAGAATGGCTTCTCCAATCTCCCGGCTAGGACAGATAGTTTCACTGCCGAATCCGAGTGCCGAAATGGGTTTCCAGCTGAAACCCTCGTTTGCTCACCGAGCTCTTCTCCCAAACTCAATTTTTGAAATGAATAGTCAATAATGTCTTTTCCACCCTCAACCGTCCTTTTATTCCTTCACTTTTCTTTTTCTCCATTAAAATATCCATTTAATTAATAATTGGAGAGAAATACCCTCAAAGAGGGGTTTAATATTAATAAACTCACTTTTCTTAAGTTTTCACTTTATAATTCGAAAGTGACTTTACCAATGTCATTTCCCTAGCTCATCCGTCTAATGGTTTACGGGAAACTGTGTAAACCACCACGGTATTCTGTCTGCCTAGGGAGAATGGGACATTACAGTCCTCCCTGCCCAAATTTGCTTGTCCTCAAGCAACTTCAAACCTGGAAACT
>SNQJ01S0122771.1:0-14123 GCA_010110895.2 Picea sitchensis | reverse complement strand
CCATGTGCGGACAAAATTTCAGTGATAACAACCATCAAGATCACGAGATCAACAGTCACCTAGCATTGCAGGGACAAAAGGTGCTCAAGATTTAAAAAGTTGAGGGTGGGCTGAAATTGAGACCACGGTATCGATAAAGGGACATGTGGTGCTTTGTATTAAATTGCGGGGTGAAAAGTGGGTTGGCCTCAAACCACCCTTGGTCGCACCCGCAATCACACACTTATGTGAGATCATAGCCCAGGGCCATATCAAGATAGGGGCTAATGGAAAAGGAGATAGCACTTGAAACTTGACATTTCAGAAGCACGCAAGAAGAGGTCATGAGTATCACAGGACCTGCACCCAAAGAAAAAAGGGGACCTGTGTAAAGTTGGTTGGGGCCTAATATAATCCCAAAGAGTCGAACTGACTCAACATATTGAAATATCATAGACTGGGAGGTCGCAGAACCCCCCCCAGGAGAGTTAGGAGTAGGGGGGATTCATCACAAAACATCATCCATACTATGTTTCCATCTGTATTGGTACCAACAATGTAAATAATTGGATCATTACCACAAGGATCCAAGCATGTAAACTCTAGTTTTCTCGTATGTGACTCATCAATAACTTTGCAAATAATGATCTCTTCTAAACCATTTTCTCTTTTAAGAAGAGAAACTATATCAAATTTTAGAACATTTCCCCTAACACACTGCATAGATTAATGACAATGGAGTTGAAAAGGTATTTCCCTATCATTATACTGGAATTGAACATCATTGTTGCTATATGTATCATTCTCACTCCAACAATATTTTTTTAGCAATTCTAGATAATTGTCATGACTTTTGTTGTTGTATAGATCATTATTGCTTCATTTTTCTTTTCTCATATAACATCCACTTCAACAAGTATTCAAAAGGATTCTTCCATAATTCTTGGTGGCAACAACTTCCATTCTTTATGTGGCAATGTATTAGGGTTTTTATTGAACATGATAAAATTTATAAAAAGAAAAAATATGAAATCATGGAAGGATGTCCAAATGGCCTAAATAGGTTACACATGAGATCTCTAAATTGAAAATCAATAGTGAGAAAAACATTCTATCTCTATAGGCATAATATAAATACTACATAATAACTAACCTTTAGTGAGAATATTTGATTTTTTTTCTGCTTGCAACAAGGGTTTTAGTGTCGCATCCAAAAGAAAATTGATGCTCTTGAGTCCTATCGAATTTATGCATCAAATAATCAACAGTAAAATTGATTATTGTGCATATACAATATCTGGAAAATAACTCTTATAGGTTTCTTAGAAACAAAAAAAAAATGCACACATAAATTAGGAAAGAAATGTAAAAATCCTTATTAGAATATAACATGGAAAAATAGGGATTCTCATGAATTACATCAATCAAATTCCAAGAAACTTGTATAAAATTCCTCAAAAACCATTTTATAATATAAAATGAAAACAACATCCTTCTAAGTACCTGAAACAACAAATTATCAGTATATTTGTCCATTGAGCAACTCTTTCCCACATGTACCTTCTATCTCAATGGGAAGCATCCAATAGTTAGAACATTTCATAAAAAAACCTCCTTTAAAATCTTAGAAAATAATTGGCCCAATCGTTTTTAAGCCCATAATATTTTTATAAAATAGCAGGAATCTATGTCCTATAAACAATTGCATATATCATGTACCTTCAATAACAGATGTAACCTAAATGGAAATACAACCAAGTCTAAAACAAAATATTTCTTCCAAAATATATAGCCTTGTGAAAATTTAAATAAATTATCTTACCAATGGATCACCATCATCTTTGTTCAAAATATGTCCATGCAATCCAATTTGGTTTGATCAGTGATTACATTCGATATCACTTGATCAGTGATATTTTTACATAGGGAATCCAACCTAGTTTGTTAAAATGGTTCTCTTATAGTGTTCATAGGTTTTTATTGTTAGTTTTTCTCAAGAATGACATCCAACCTAGTTTTTTGACAAATTTCTCTTGCACAGTTCATTCAATAAAGGAAGATGGGATATTTTGATCATATTGTTTGGGTAAATTGAAGAGGATGAAAAAAGGAGGAATTTTTCCATTTTCTTACCCACTCATGAAAACTTCAAAATTGTGATTCAACCCCACATTGTTTCAAATGAAAAATAAGCTAACCCCACATTTTTTGTTTTTCAACCAAAAAACAATTCTAGGGGAAATAGGAGTTTGACTTATTATGTGATCAACAACGCTAATTACCTCTTAGTTATCCTTTAAACCATTTTTATTTAGGATACATTTGGGGGCTAGAAATTTCTTGTGTCACTAGAAATTTCGATTCACTCAACAAAAGGAGATAGGTTGGTCAATTTCAAATGAAACATGGTTTATTTAGTTTCCAACTTATAAAAAAAGAAGCATATGGAAGTTTCCCTATGTGTCTTTTCTATATTCCTTATTTGATCCTTGACTATAATGGGTGATATCAAACTATCAACTTGGGTAGTCGATCATTAATATAATGAGATAGTGTCACATGCTAGCAGTTCACCATCAACCCTTTACATTTTAGACAACCATATACTATGAGGTTGTCGCAGAAGATATCAAGTTCACACTGATCTCAAATCGAGATCCTTCAAAATTAAATGCATGATTATTCAAATGCATGTGTAAAAGTATCATAAATTCAATCAAATAATCAAAATACAAATAAATTTGGGCTTACTACAAATGGAAAGGAAGAACTTAATGAACATGGAATGATATGGAATGAAGAATCTGAATAATTAACCATTTAATATTATCATTCCCCACACCTCCACCCCACATTATTTCACATGCAAAATAAGCTAACCCCACAAGTTTACCCCACTTTTTTTCCTTTTCAACCAAAAACATTTCTAGTGGAAATAAGAGTTTGACTTATTATGTGATCAACAATGCTAATTACATATTAGTTATCTTTTAAAACATTTTTTATCTAGGATACATTTGGGGGGTGGAAACTTCGTATGTCCCTAGAACTTTCGATTGACTCAACAAAAGGAGACAGATTGGTCAATTTCAAATGAAACATAGTTGATTTGGTTTCCACCTTTAAAAAAAAGAAGAATATGGAAGTTTCCATGTGTCATTTTATATCCCCTATTTGATCCTTGACTACAATGGACGGTATCAAACCATCAACTTTGGGTAGTCAACCATTAATATAATTAGATAGTATCGCATGCCAAGGTTTCACCATAAATTCTTTACATTTTGGACATCCATATACTACTAGGGTGTCACATAAGAGATCAATTTCACGGTGAAGTACCATTAGCATAGGATGGTTCCTAGAATATAGCATGTTACAATTGTTGGGTAAAGTGGCTGTCCAATTTTGTCTACCATTTTCCTATAGTAGCTTTCTTTGGATAATAGCTTGTATTATTTTTTTATTGATGAAATATATTGTGCATCCAAACTTGATCTCAAATCAAGGTCCAAAATTCAATGCACAATTATTCAAATGCATGTGCAAAAGTATCATAAATTCAATCAAATAATCAAAATACAAATAAAATTTGGACTTACTACAAATGGCAAGGAAGAACTTAATGAACATAGAATTATATGGAATGAGGAATCTTAATAATCAATCATTTGATGTTATCATCCCCCCCCCACCCTCCCCCATGTCCCCCCCACATTGTTTCACATGCAAAATAAGATAACCCCACAAGTTTACCCCACATTTTTTTATTTTTCAACCAAAAAAACTTTCCAAGGAAAATAGAAGTTTGACTTATTATGTGATCAACAATGCTAATTACCTCTTAGTTATATTTTAAACCATTTTTTTTATAATACATTTAGGGGTGGAAATTTCTTATGTCACTAGAAATTTCAATTGACTCAAAAAAAGGAGATAGGTTGGTCAATTTCAAATGAAACATAGTTGGTTTGGTTTCCACCTTTTAAAAAAAGAAGCATATGGAAGTCTGCCTATGTGTCTTTTATATATTCCCTATTTGATCCTTGATTATAATGGGTGGTATCAAACCATCAACTTTGGGTAGTTGATCATTAATCAAATGAGATGGTGTCACATGCCAAGGGTTCACCATCAACCCTTTACATTTTGGACAACCATATACTACTAGGGTGTCACAGAAGAGATCAAATTCACGGTGAAGTACCATTAGCATAGGATGGTTGCTAGAAGATGGCATGTTACAGTTGTTGGGTAAAGTGGCTCTTCATTTTTGTCTACTATTTTCCTACAATATCTTTTTTTGGATAAGAGCTTGCATCATTTATTTATTGATGGAATATTTTGTGCATCCAAACTTGATCTCAAATCAAGATCCTTCAAAATTCAATGCACAATTATTCAAATGCATGTGAAAAAGTATCATAAATTCAATAAAATAATCAAAATACGAATAAAATTTGGACTTACTACAAATGGAAGGAAGAACTTAATGAACATGGAATGAGGAGTTTGAATAATCAACAATTTGATATTATCACCCCCCCTCCACATTTGAGTCAAAACCACAATGAATGCATGTCCACATTCTTAAAAGAAAGTTTGGGAAGCATGTAACAATATAACTTCAAAAATATTTTTGAAGGCATTTTTAAGAAAAAAATGTGTCTATTTTATATTATCATGTAGGTTCATTTTGATATACTAGACACATCATTGTGCTAAAATTCTATGCACGTAAAAAAAAACATATGCTAAAACCTCCACAAAGTTTTAATTGTGGAGGTTTGCACCTCTATTTTCATTATATATTGTTATAGAGATGTGTTTACGTCAATATAGTGCACCCATGATTTTAAGTTTAATAGGTGCACCATGGGCCAAATTTTTTGTTTTTTTAAATACATTACATGTTTATCATCAATGGGACAAAATAGTGAGTGGAAAAATGAGAGGAAATTTCATTTGTAAAGGTGAGTTTATAAAATAGAACCCTAATCTATATTCCATTATTTTGCCAAAAGTTAGAGGGAAGACCTATGCAAGAGATGTTTACCATGGAAGATAAAATTTGGAGTGGGAAAACTTTTCTAAAGAGCCAAATTTGTAAGGGATCACCATGAGTCACATACAAATCTACATATGAGAAATTATAGGGATGTAATTTTGTTTTCTTTGCATTTTCAAGAAAATAGACTCACTTTCAAGAAATAAACTCACCTTCAACTCTACAAATCATACATTTCTTGTTGTTTCCCTTTTTTTATGTCACTACAAACCTTAGTAGTAGGGGTTTAGCAAATCCTTTCATATTGAGATTGTTTTTTGGGAGCTTTGGGTATGTTTTGGTATTTATATTTCGGAATTTATGTATTTGTTGGATTGGGACCACTCATCACTTTAGGTATTTGTTGGTTTGTGACTACGCATTATGTTGAGTCCTAAAACCTGTCATTATTAATTATTTTTTTAAATGATTTTAGGTTGTGCAGTGATGACTATATAGTAAACACATACTGGTGGATTATTTATTATAGAGTGCATTGATTGTCTCTTATGTTTTTTAAACAAATATGTTCAAGGTTATTAATGAACAATTTATAATAACAACACACCACTATGCATCACTCAACTATGTCAGTTGTAAAAAACATCTTCAAATTTTAAAGATTATTGCACTAATGCATATCACTATAAATTATGCACCAATGCAAATTAATTTACAAAATGCATCTACCAACCCGAAAATAGTTTTAGTTTGAAATTATATCATTAGTTTTTCATACATATTTCATAATTTGTATATTTCATTATGCAGGGATTTTTATCGGTAGATTATCAACAACAAAGAACTTATAGGGAGGGCCATAAGGAAAGCACATCCCAAGAAGAGAACATGACAAGTTCTTTGAAGTTTTAATATAAAAGTAGTACATTTGAATTATCTATAGGTTTAAATGATGTGTATTACTTAATGTCTATCATGCAAAGAAAAAACTTGAAAAAACTTGAGAATATTGTTTGCAATATGAGTAGAAAAGAGTGTAAAATATTTATGAAAATGTTGCAAAGAGGGGAATTAGGTGGATTAAAATTTGATCAACATGAAGTGTTGTTTGAAATTTTACTAATAATATGCTTCTTAACAATAATAGATAAGATGTTTCAAACATTGATTTCACATATGTTTAATGTTGTGCAGGGATCGACAACGAGGGAAGAGAAGTCCCTCCTAAGAACATAAAAATTATGAAGGACGTAAATGATGATGAATTGATATTCAATTCATCAAGTGTGGTATTGTAAGTTAGATAGGGGGGAACTTTTATAAAACTATGAGGGATATATTTGAAAGAATGTATAAAAATTATTTTCATTACAATACAGAAAACAATCAAATGAATCCAATAATCAGATTATATTTAACCTACAACAAGAATTTTTGGATCAATGGTTAATGAGGCCTATGATATTTTCAATATATGTCACGTCCCATAGGATTCCTACTAGAATCTTATGATCGTGCACCTCATGAGGGTTGTTTACCAACAATATTTGATCAAAACTTTTGTATTCCTCATTGTATAGTTAATTCCTAGAATTCCTCCATACTTATAATTTTATTTTTTTTAAAAACAAGATTTAGAGGAGATCATAGGTTCCTAACACATTACATTACTACTCCAAAGTTTTGTGTCCCACATAACACTCTATTTATCTTTCGCTACCTCCATATTGCATTTTTCACACTTAGAAATTTTGTTGAATGTAGACATCCATCCACAGGTACGGAGCACCATTCCTTTCACTCCATCACCATGTTGTCCCACTCATTCGTGGTCCTGTGATCCTGATCATCCTCTATATCGCTCATCCATCCTCCTAATCATCTTCCATTTTGTGAACCCTCTATCCTACGATGCTAAAACACTTTACACCCTTTACCATTCACATTTCCCAATCTACATTAAATTACATTTTCCACAAATTACTATCACTCATATGGTGTTAATACAGTTATTAATAACTAGATTCTCTAGACAACCTTCCGTAAATTTTAATATGAGTTATCATTTAAATCCTTGAATTAAGAGATTCTGAATGTGCTAGAATAAAACAAGTGTTTTCCGATACTAGCAACTTGAATAACTATTGTGAAGTGATCTCACCTTGGCTAATATGTCAGCTCGAAGAAAAGAACAATTTTGCAGAGACACCATAAATATTTTGGGACGAGAAGATCATAGATTTCAATGTTCATTGGCTTACATGTACTATTAYGTGTTACCACCCCTAGAGAAGAATTTGAGTAAGATCTTGACATYCRGAATCGCATCAGCAATGTTTGTGCCAAAGGTATATGACTTCAAGGAATTGAATTGGTGGTGTGTTGATAAGTTTTATAAGGAAATAAAAATCATTCAATTACAATGAGAAACAACTATTTCTTTAGCCTCGTTTACTTTTAAAAGAATGTTCAGACTCTCATAACCAAACATGGTTTTCAAGAGTGTTGAAGCCAGGGATTTTCTTAAGACAAAAAATGGAGGAATCGAACTTTAATAGAGCTACCTTGAAGATTCGTCAAATTTTCCTGAAGACTTATCCAGTATTCAGGTATGTTCACTGAAGAACCCCTACAGAAAAATGGCATGGTTATTTTCTAGGATAACCAGACAGGAGTCCACAACTACTGTCCCCAATATTTCTTTATATATATTGCATTTTTCAATTCATGAGAACGTCATTTTCGACTAGTTGAGGATTATTTCGAGTGAATTATCCTTCCATCTTGGAATTTTTTGAAAACATAAAAGGTTCTACATGTATTCCTATTTTATTTTTGTTGTGACTTTTTGTCATGTGTTCAAGGACCTACCCATGACCAAAAAGGTTAATTATAAAACTAACCTTGTACAAGTGTGGTACACTGCACTCTCAAAGAAAAAATATGCATATATTTTTTATGAGGTACACAATTATTTTGATTCTTCTTTCAAAAGATTAATTTATGGTCCTAATACATCAATTTTGTCATTATAGGTTGCATATTTCCTAGCCATAAAATGAAGCTTTGAAGCTATGGATGATTTTAGCATCATCAGACTTTATTTCTCACATGAAAAACCTTCACTTATACCCTTTTATGTTTTTGACAGATTGTTCATAATTGAAGTATGTAAATAGTACAAGTTTGGGGCTCATATTTTTTAATGAAAAAAGGAAAAAACAATGTATCCCCTTAATATGGAAGATTGGGAAAATTGTCATGAAAAGAATTGTCCATTTAGATGAAACTTCAACTAATTTTGATTTATGTAACCTTAAGCAAGTTGTTGAGATCAAGGTTTTCGACCCTAACCAACTATTCATGACCCACGTGACATCACTTGGATACAACATGGCATTTTCCAAGACAGTTTTATTCAAAGAAGGAGAAGATGCTAATCAAAATATTCAAGGGTTGTTTGTTGAAAAAGGGAAAGATTATATTGAGACTATGGTCAGTACAAATTATCATCATAGACAACAAGGATGGATTGCAAATGAAATAACTTCTCTATCCCCGAACATTTCCCAAATAAGTGGTTCAACCAAAAGAAAACCACAAAATCCAATACAAGAACAGAAGAAGTATTCAATTGATAATTCAAATGATGGAGACCAAAACCCTCTGAAGGGAAATCTTGATAAGTCATACACACTCCTGATTTCTAGTAAAATAAAAAGAGATACAAACAAATAGGGGGAAGATGAAGCAATGCCTGAAAAGGAAATTGGTCCAGAAGATATGGAGATTGACATGAATATTGAAGAGATAGAGGTTACAAGTAAAGAACAAATACTACTCGTGAGTATAATAGTCGCAAGAGAATTAGCTACCTAAGATTTGATTATATTTGAAGAGTTCCTTACCTTGCATCATGCTATATTCAATAGAAACTCAAGAAAAATAATCATTGAAAAAAGTAAATTCAAATAATAAGAAAATTCATGAAAAGTGGAATTCATTATTGGATTTTCAATGGGTTCCACCCTCTGAATTCATGGAATTCCATGAGGCCACAAGGGAAGCCTTGAAATATTCAAATGGAGATTTAGAAAATGAGAATGTAATTTTGAAGGAAAAGGTAAGAGAATTAGAAAGTTCCTTGATGCCACCACTTTTTTTTTAAGTCCCATTACCACTATACAACCATTGAAGACTCTAGAATATAGACTAGAGTCGAGCTCAAGATTTAAAGGAATGTCAAGTTTATTATCCACCATCAAGAAATATGTTGGTGACAACAACCAGAAAACAATATCTTTGATTCTTGAAACTTGGGAGTTGGCAAGCAACTCAATCTCTTTGGGTTTGAGGATCCCACACTTCAGGAAATATCTCCAAGTGACTTGGAAAATGATGAATAATTCTATAAAGGATTGTTCTCTTCTTTCAACACAAGGGTTTCAAGACTTAGTGAATTTTGGTGAGAGGACCAGGATTTGTCATCGACACTCTATTTAAAGAAATTAAAAGCATGTTGGGTTAAGAGAATTAAATGTTTAATAGAAATTTTAGCGGAATGTGATGTCATTATTTCAAGAACAGGTGAATTATTCTTAAATTTACTTGAGTTAAAATTAGTTGGTTTGATTGAAGACACGGAGGACCCACATTTAATCATGAAATCAATACTTCTATCCAGAGAACAAATGGAAGAAAAATTGGACTCCCTAAAAATCCCATCGGCATAAAGGTTTAACGACTTGACTGGATACTCAGAGACATAAGTAGAGGGGTAGCTTGTTCATTATGTAAACAATAATGATGATATCAAAGATAACCTCCACCAAATCATAATGGATTTTAAATATATTGAAAAGGAATTATTTGATATCAAAATTAGACAAGAGATAATGGTTGCACCCATGAGATATTACATTCAAAATTGGTTAAAGAATGCTTTAACAAAATAATAGAATCAAAACAGGAAAAAATAGTTACAACTGGTCAAGAAGTTCTAGCCAAAGAAATTATAAAAGACATTCCAGCTAACAAATGATCCATCAAGATAATCCATCATTGTAATTCAATTGGTCATTTTCATAATTCCTCATCTTTCTTACTTCTCATTTAGAAATCATCCATGTCATGTTTTTTCATTCAATGAAACTCATGGTCGATTTCTAATTGTCTCTCTCTTTTCTTCCAAGTCCAAGTCTTCCTTTTAAAGGTCCACGGGAACCCAATCTCAGTCCATTTGGACAAACACCTTTTATTTTATTGAACACTTTACATTTCATTGTCAAACTAGGCATTTATTTTTTGAGTTCTGCAGGGAACTATTTCGGGGCATAGCTCCAATGATTTCTCATACTTTGATATTTTGAGTATGATATTTTTGGAGTGTGCTCATTATAAAACTTTTCGGTTTTAAATGCAATACTCATCTAAAATTCTTTGCATAGTGGCATTATATCTTTTATGTCTTACGATATGACCAATATTTCCTATATTGTGATGGATGTGAGAAACATGATAATATTATATGTTATTGTCTTTATTTCTGTATAATATTGTAAAGATATTGTATTCCTTTCTTGGACACGTTCATGGTCCCTTTCTCATGAAATTTTTTTTTTGTGATTATACTCTTTGTCAAAACTATTTTTTCATAATTTTAGTAATATAATTACAGAGGAGCACAGCCTCTTTAAAAATGTAGGGGGATTTATCCTCATGATATTGTTGTTGAAATCTCAAACAATTTCAATCATCAACAAGGGCATGCAACACCGCGATGGTTCTCACATGGTTTCTTGGAAACACCAAGGATACTTCAACTAGACAATGCATCTTCACCTGGATCATACCCATATTTCATTCTAGCCTACGGGCGAGTCACATTCCTACTCTAATGCAACTCACTTGTATATTAAGACAATATTGTTAATAGCTTAACACTTAGTCACTTAAGAATATATCCATGAACAAAGAGAACACTTGCGAAAAAAACAAGAGACACACAGATATAATGCAGGTAGCACACGACATGCCTAACACCCAACTAAGTCTTATTATTGTGAAACAGTCACAATTTGAGCACTATCAACTCAGTTTAAAACTTGGACAGAGTCGCATGACTCGAATCACCTCACTAAGACACTCATACAAAAATTCATCACACTGAGACTCATTCGTCGCAACAACTTTTGAAACTCTTGTGGTGCACCCCAAAAGTGTGTTGACCTCATACTCATCATCTCTTCTCTATCACAAGACTTCACACAAACCTGTGGTTCTGTCTCATAACATGCTTCACCCAGACCTGCAACAAGACTTCCCCAAGTCCAAATTCACCCTACCTACTACTAGAATCAACCCAAATAAGGTTTCCCCAACTCCATCCATGAGATCACCTCAAGGAAGCACAATTCCTCCCATGTGGAGAAAATTGGCTCCTTCAGGGATCTCGCCCCTCCTTGTCCCAAATCTACCACATAACCTCAGAGTTGATCTTGTCTTCTTCACTTTATTTATGCCTTATTGGTTGTGTTCCTTGTGCTCTTATTAACCGATGTACCCAAATGAACAGATGTAGTCCTTCACAGACAATGCACCCATGAACCCATGCGCTCATCAATCTTCGAGCCTATTGGGACCGGTGCACCTCAACCTTGGGTGCACTCCTCATTTCGACATGCCCCAACCTCTTTAGTGCACCCCTTCTCTTGGTCATTTCTGCCCCATGCTTTGTCTCATGCTTGGGAAATCCCCTTGGCATGTTTGTGTGCCCAAGGTGCCCACTTTCCCAACTAGTGTAACTATTGGGTGCCAAAGCAACCCAAAATTATGTCCCTTTGAGGACTTGGGTGAGGGAGTTTGCACCCTTATAGTCAAAGACCTTACAATATACAATAAAAAATAATAATTTAAAAAGTATTATTACCAAACATTTTTTTCCTATAATATGTATATATTAGTCTAAAACATTATCGAATTAATATTTCTGCTATATTTACTTTCATATAAATATTAATAGATTTGTAATGTTCTTTTCATTTTTCAAGAAGATTAAGAAAAATTGGCAAAGGACAAATAATGTAATATTTGAAGCATGGTGGTACAGATGTCTAAAATGTGTACAAGGGGACGGTTAATGAAATGATAATAATTGAATCGCAGAAGGAGCTATCCCAACAACAATGTGCATCAAACCTATGTAATCATTGATTTATTTATGTGTAATAAGAGAGTATAATTATCACATGAAATATTGATTTTAAATTGTTTTNACATTCTAATTAATTTACAATCATCCATAGATGTTTTATAATAGGTACTAGCATACAAAGAAGAGCCATTTGAACATTTGATTGACATTGGAATAAATATGTGGGTTGTGAGTATATGTTGGAGTATTAAAGGATAAATGAACAATTTGTAAGAAGTTATGTTGTTTTACTTCCCTTATTCTATAATTAATGGAACAAAAAGAAACCTTTAATTATATTTATGCTTTGNAATAAAAATAAAAAATAAAAATGGAACCCATTCAACACATAAGACGAGACAACAAGACATAAAAGTGTTGATCACAAAATTTGTGAGTACTTGTATTTTTCTTACTTAACATTTCATATTTATTATGTTTTGTACATTCTAATTAATTTACAATCATCCATAGATGTTTTATAATAGGTACTAACATACAAAGAAGAGCCATTTGAACATTTGATTGTCATTGGAATAAATATGTGGGTTGTGAGTATATGTTGGAGTATTAAAGGATAAATGAACAATTTGTAAGAAGTTATGTTGTTTTACTTCCCTTATTCTATAATTAATGGAACAAAAAGAAACCTTTAATTATATTTATGCTTTGTCATGGTGTCTAAAACTCTTAGGAAACAAACTATGGAGTGGAGACAACATAATATTTGATGATAAATGGCATGAGGAATGGCTTCCAAAGAATGTGTATTATTTATGAATCACTCACTGATATGGTACATTTTTTTATTTACGCAATCTTGTATATTGAACTATAAATATAGATGTGTTTATCACACTTTATTTCTATGTTTGTAAATGGAACATGAAGAGGTATAACAAAACCAAGACAATCAACAAAACCTTCAACTAAATAACCCAATTATAATATCCCCTGCAAGTGATGAAGAAATGAGAGATGCAAGTAGCTTGAGAAATGACAACAATTCAAGTGATGAACGATAATCAATATAATTGAATTTTACAAGTTGTATATTTTGAAATATTTGTCTATGAAAATCAAACATTTTGTTTAATATGGACATATTGTCCCAATTGGACAGATGACAAGTTACGAATAATTGCAACAATTACATATTGACATTTATATTATTATAGACCTTTATGTTGTTCCAATTTGTATGACAATGTGTCCATCACTCATATATAACAAAATGGGTATCTTATTCTATTCCATTGTTCGATGTTGTAAAATATTTTGTTTGTTGATTAAGGTTGGTTG
Organism: Picea sitchensis; assembly: GCA_010110895.2. NCBI lineage: Eukaryota > Viridiplantae > Streptophyta > Pinopsida > Pinales > Pinaceae > Picea > Picea sitchensis. Next base: position 642 of record SNQJ01S0122771.1, on the reverse strand, counting down.
TCATTGATGTCAACCCTTGAAGAAAGCCCCGTAGCACAAAGGTTGGGTAATGGACCCAAGATTGTTTGATGTAAAGATGACTCGTTATTGTTTTGTCATGGTTGATAATAAGTAGAAATGGATGAACTCCAAAGTGGTCCCCTTATGGTGAAAGCCCTCACGGGAAGACGCTTTGTGGAATGAGTTATCCTAGAAGTATGGTTAGAGAACCCATGCTTATTTGTGGAATAATGAGATGAACACCAGTGAATTCGTCAGTGAAGCTATCCTATATGGATAGTGCATATCATTCCATTAACGGTGGTATGTGGAACGCCACATAACTCATCACGGTTACAGAGTTATGGCCATGACAAGTTGGAGAACCCAGGTTTGGGTAATGGACCCAAGTTTGTTTGATGGATAACGGTATGAGTTTTGACATATTTTCAGGTAATACTATTCTATATGGATAGTAAATGTCATTCCATTTCTGGTGGTATGTGGAACGTCACATAAATCCTCACAGTTTGAGAGTTATGGCCTTACGAAGTTGGAGGACCCTCATATGTCATCTAGAAGCCCCAAAAGGTCAAAATAGTCAAAGTGGTTTAAGAGATTTTAAAAGGTAAATAATAAAGTGAAGTCATGAGTGTATTATGT
>SNQJ01S0122769.1:83600-100980 GCA_010110895.2 Picea sitchensis | reverse complement strand
GACACCATTCTTGACAGGAGAATGCGAACTTCAAAACGAGGAAATGTGGAGTATCTTCGAGTTGGTCTTAAGGGAACCAATCCAAACAAAGCCAAGTGGATTGAGGTTGGAAGGGTGAGGGAACTTTACCCTCATCTTCACATAGTCTGAATATAGTCTTTTGGAGGTCCAAAAGCTTCCCAATGGGGAGGTGTGATCAGGGGATCAAATTTTGCTCAAAAATTCAAAGTGTTCAGAATCGCTTCAAATCAGACAAGAGTGTAGGCCTCGTCATTGTGAACCCAATGCAACTTGTTTGGGTTCAAACGGATGTCGAGAGCGAGAGATATCGTGTTCTGTTCAAATTTACAAACATGCAAAAAAAGGGTTGTTGACTGTACAATCCGTATGGACGCGGACGTGGAAGGACGTATGACACATGGCAGGATGGCATTCAGACAGTTGGAATGTGACTTGGCATGTTTGGTAGCGAATGGAGCGACGACACGTGGCCCAATTAATGGCCGCCACGTGTCATCTTTTATTTGGTTAAAACTTATGTCATTGGCAGGAGTCGACCCCACGACCTCCGGGTAGGGGGAAATGACTTGGCAAAGAGCCGCCAACCGGTGTGCCACCGTGTATTAATTATTATATATATGACTCGAATTATATTTAAGTTTGAATGTGCGGGTGGTTTGAGCCGTGACCGGGCCGGGGCTTAGCCCCAGCCCTTGGTCGAGCGCTATATCATATATGACCCACAACTATGTTGTATGGTGCGTGCACGCGTGGTTTAACATTTTTTTCAACGGTTATTACAACGACCGCCATTTGTCCTTTGACCATTGGATTTTGAAACGGGAGCTCATATTTATGCTAGCGCGTGGTCGCATGGGTTAATATGAGCTGACCCTTGACGGTTAGGGGCTAGGTGCACCCGTACCTGTCCTACAGTTCACACCGTTTGTGTGGTTGCGTACGGTGCTAGGTTTTTACGCTTAAAGAAGTGTGTGGGTTAGGTTGAGCCAAGAGAGGTGCATTTTGTAGATGCAGAGACAAGCTTGAAGAGGGGACTTCCAAGAAGCCTATCTTTTTCATTTTTTGGCCAAACGAGGTGCCGAAAAAGCCTAGCTAGGGGTTTTTGGACATTCTAAAGCCATTGGAGCAGTCTATTTGGCAGTTTGAGCATTGTAAAGCACATTTTTGAGCACTTTGAGCAAATAATACTAATGATCCATTAGAAGCTGGACCAAGAGATGTAGCCCAAGAGAGGGGTGAACTCCTTTATCATTTGCTGTGTTATGTGTTTTCTGTTCATTGATTATGCTACTGTTTATATGCATCTTGAATGAGTAAATCCTATTATAAGTTGTGTTGCAAAGTTGATCCATTTGCATTTTAACACATAAACTTTACTTGCAAATATTTTCAAGAATACAAGTCTTCTTCATTTTTAGATCAGGCTTATTGCCTGAACCTTTGGAAAGTACTATTGTTGTCATCTAGCACCATTAAACCCTCAAGAAGGAAAATAATGGATATGAATATCATAAGTTTCCCATAAAATCGATAGAGATTCAACATACCTTGTGCTTCCATCTTGTGTCTCTCCATCTCTTCGCTTTATAGTGATTTAGAGGATTAAAAACAATTACCAATTGCTTTGATAAAATAATAAATAAACATAGTTGATCTTTTAGGGTTTCTAAGAAAGTGAAAGATCAAATAGAAATATGATCAGATAAAAGGTTCATGTCTTAGGGAAAAACTCAAATGAAGGGCGGGGGGTATGCACCACCAAGCACAACTTAAGAAACTAAATATACCACATGATGTCAAATCCTAGAGCTTACATGCACCTTATTAGTTCTAGGCAAACCCTTATCCATCCTATTTCCTCCTTATGACTACCTCTTTTATACATGAGCGAAAAAAAAGAGAAAATAATTTAAACAATGAAATGTTAAAACAATGCCATTCCATCATAACCAAATTTCACATTGTTGTCCATATAAATCAAATAATCATTAAAAACCAAACTCCAAAATTTCATGATTTGTATCAGAAAAACTTATTTATGCAAGTGTAATCATGCTCATATAAACATAAACATGTTCGACATGTAAAAAATGAGAGTCTATCCACATCAACAAAAAATAGTAAACATTCCTCCATATACAAAATAATATGCCTCATTAAGTCCAAAAATAATAACATTGTTAATGTAGACAAAAAACCAGTTCACATAAATCAAACATAGGACCAAGTGATGCAGGTCCTGAATGAGAAGATGAGGAAAGTCGGGTAGTCCTAGGGGTAGGCCATATGTGAGTGGTCACCTCTAGGTGGATATCATCAAATGAAATCTCAATCCTCATCTTCACTTAGAAAGGGGGAGTAGTATGAAAGAGAGGGATAGAATAATCATAATCCTTGACATGGATGTTATCCAAGGAAGTAACATGAGAAGCATCAACAATAGTATATACAATAAGAGCCTTTAAGGACCTTTGAGGAGGTAAAGGTAGGTTTATATCGACACTTTTCATTTTTTCATGTGTAGGGGTGGATTTTGAAATCATGGTATTGGGAAGAGGCTTCCACTTACCAACAAATTTAAGGAGAAAAGGAGTAGCATTTGAAGCAGAGTGAGAAGGCTTATCATGTCTTCCCTCACCATCAATATTGGGAAGATCTAAAGCTCCCCGCCCATCATTATTGTAAGCATTGGCTTGAGAAAATCCCATGCAGGGTTAACATTACATGAAGGTGAGGGAGTGGTAGGGTTAATCTCTAAGATAAGTATGGCCTTAGATTAAGTAGGAAGGCAGAAGGGGAGGTTAGTCAATTAGTCAGTCCCCCAAGTACAAATTTCTTGTTTGTGCTAACTACACAAACTCCTTTGAATCCACATAAAAATGAAATAAGAAATATACCTTCCTTCTCCTCCCTCCTTTCCATATTTTATTGTTATTCTACTTGCCTCTCCTTGGGATTTAGGTAGAATCTATTCACCAATAGCTCACCTTAAATTAAACCATGCAAACAAAGTGAAAAACCATCATCCTTGTACTCCACCATCATGATATCAACTTCAAGCAAAATTACAACCATCAAATCATGAGAGAAATCAAAAGAAATAAATCTATAAGTTGTTTCATACAATATCATAATCTAGCTAATTGAAATGAAAGGAAGGGATATTTGAAAGCAAGTGAATATGATATGAGACTAATGATATTTGTTGGTAAGGAAGTTGAATTTACAACTATTTTGATGCTTAATTCAAACATTCTTTCGCATGCTTCACTTTGCAAAAAATGTTGCCAGTGAAATAAAATAGAGTTTCATATCATTGTAAGTATTCATGTAGGATATGCCAACAAACTTTTATTAGTATCAAGGAAATCAAATGAAAAATGATACCTTGTATGGATGTTTGCAAAAGGATAGGTAGACAAGCTTGTGGCACCTCATGATTAAGTGTTGAAAGATATTTGAAAGAGAATTAAGGCTAAAAAATTAATTTCCTTCACAAATATGTTTAATTAAAATTGAGCACGTGAATCATGTTGAATGGGAAATTAGGTAGGCACATGATATTAACAGCTACAATGTATTTATGTCTAGCCACATAATATCATGTATTTATAAGATGCCATGCCAAATTGGCCAATAGGATGCATTGTATAGAACCAAGATTCAACCAAAAAATAGGGATACAAGATAGGAAACGAGAATTAAAAGGCTACTTAATAAACCAATAATAGGGTACATCCTTGTTAGATAACCAAATTGGATCTAACCAAACAATTACTACCAACAAGGAGGTAAATAAGGTAAACACAATGGAATTTCCTATGGAAATAAAAAAAGAAAGAAAATAAGATAAACGATAGTTGTATAAACAATAATCAAGTCAAATATACAAGGAAGAGACATTATATTGACCATTACAAAGAGTTTTATGCCCGACTTGCATGATACCAACCACAAAGCTTCCAAACATTTGTAGATAATACACATTCTTAGTGAATGAAGGATAATGAAATATATGAACATAGGGAAAATGGATGAGCATGTAAAATCTTATGAATAGGACAAAAGGAACACCCATTTAATAATGGACAAAAGGTTCAAGCCTAGGTTTGCATGAAGTGCAAGTCATAACAACTAAAGGATAAATGAATTGATAATCCATAAAAAATAAAGGAGTAATGAAGTGTTTCATAGATCAATCAAGTGCAAGCCATAACAACTAAGGTAACTTCAAATAATCAAAGGTTTTTAGAACCATCAACTTCAATAAAACCTGAACTAATATAGTGGAGTCGAGGGTGAGATAAAAAATTCCTAGTCTAGGCACTGTGGAAGATAACATTAAACTAAATATCGCTACCAAACCATGAAAATGAAAACAATTGAGTAACAAAGTTGAGTTAGCAAGGTGACTAGAGGGGCACAATTCCAAAACCATGACAAGAATAATGACCTCAAAAATCACCAATAACAATAAAAAAAAATGCTATAGGGCACATGGAAAGAGTTTGAGCATAAAGAGTATGCTTATATACAAAACTTTGAAGAATACATGCCACACGATGGGAAAGGGTAATGCATTTGCCCAACAAAACCACATATAAAGACCCAAAACCAAAAAACCATTTTTCAATAACCATAACAAGTGATTATACATAGAGGGAATTCTCATCAAAATTATGTGTTAAGTGAAGCAAGGTGAAAAAGGATCTACATGAAACTTAAGGTGAGGTGGGTGCAAAGTAAAAATAACAAGCATGAAAAGTTGAAAACAATGATAGCTCTAGACATTATTAACCAAAGAAACCAATAATACGAGGAAGTAAACAAATAATCCGACCTCTTTTAATGTAGGAAGGAAAACCAGTGATAATAGACCACATTGAGAACACACCCATTGTTTGACCCGATAAATCACAATGCAAGAACCAAACTAAACTCCAAGAAGGCCAATATCTAAATAGAAATGGAAACATAAAGTAGTTTTTAAACTCCATGAAATGATTAGATCTTAGAGGCAATGACAATTGATTGAAGGGAATTGCCCAAAAAGGCAAAGGGACAAGCTCCCAAATCCCCAAATTACAAATAAAAGAATGAATTACATGAGAAAGAGGAGGATATGCCATCAAAAGGATTAAACACATATTAACCTTTATATCTCCTACCAATAGATTATATCAAACAGAGCACACCCGCTTCCCCCATGTTACATGCCATTCATTATAATTAGTACCATGATGAATATGTTAACTTTCCAAAAACGAATAACCAAAGAAACAAATCCTAATTGTGGTAGGGCTAATCATATCCAATTATCGAACTCCCAAACCCCTCCTTTCCATTACAATCAATACAAATAACCTCCACAATGTTGGTGGATCAACCTCTTTTATAGAGCATCCAACCAAAAGTAGTAACCTCAACATCACAAGCTCACATAAATCGACAACACAATCATCATGTTCTCCCATTGACATAACATCAACACCATAAGCTTATACCAAATGTTGTCCAATCACAACCTCTAGTGAGTATGCATGATTGCCAATAACTAAAAGGATAAGTAATCAATGTTGTGAAATAAAATCTCCTAATGACAATGCAACATATGCCATGATCAAATGCATGGGTCAATAATAAGTGCAAATGATGAATGGGGCTAGAAAATCAAAACTAGTCTAAAACCTCTTTAGTACAAGACATCGACAAGTCACCAATTATCACACATGCACATGCCCAATAGGATCAACTCAAAAGTGAATAATGTGGAGCATCATAGAAATTGAACCTCAACAACACTTCCAAGTACACACACACAATAATAAATTAACCATGTTTCCATCGCAGAAGGTAATAACAAGATGTTGTCAAAAACACAAGTTTGTAACTGTGATAAATACAACTAGAACCATTTTACCAATCACCATAATGCTTCCATGTCTTAGAAACCAAAATTATGTAGAACCATATGATCATAAATATATAATGAAAAAAACATAAAATAGCATCATTACCTTATGACGATAAAATCAACATTAAAGGTGCATCCATGAAGTGACAACATGATCATCATAAACCATAGAAATTAATGGAATTGTATGAGTTATGACATCACTACCTCCACCTCATCAATCATACCATTACCTTATACCTCCTATGCAATTGGATGGTGGGACCCCTCCTGAGTTGAGTTATAACAAAAAGTGAAGAGAGACTCCAATGATAAGGCAAGAGTCAGGGTTGATTCAGATTGTAGGGTTATACTCTCGTGAGGAAAGATCATGGATTCACAAAACAAGTTAGGGAATAAATCACAACACTGTGTGATTCCAATATTGTTTACTAAAAAAACATTCAACAACTTTATCATGTAGGTAATCCTTCTTATGCATGAATTAGTGTTGAAGTGGCATGTCAAGTTGATGCTAAGTTTGCATAAATTATCCATTGTCATTGACATAGTTTTGGAATCTATATTGCAAATATGGCTTGTTGTAGATATAAAGTCTTGGTTTTATGCTATAATAAGGGGCATGAGGGTTTCCTTTCCCTCAAAAATTCTAAATATTATTTTAAAGAAGGGAGAGGGTCATCTATTTTTTTTTATTATGTTAATATCTTCTTTCTATTTGTTGAAATTGTTAACTTTTAGAAGCGAGGTTTAAATACATTGAAATATTTAATTCAAAATGATAAATCCACAAACTTGTTTAATTCATAATAGTGTTTGCAAGGTTGTTCTCTTGTCGACGTTTTTTTGAAATGGGAACCTATCTTTTTATGGATGGTAACCAAGAAAGAAGCTCAATTCAACCTCACAAACTTAAGCAAACAATTGGGTTTGATGGTACCTTTCCATCCCATTACAATAATATGCCTAAAGGCCACATCACCAATATTCAGTATAATCAATAGACAAATCTAACAAATCCCATGTAGGGGTGGAGCATGCCCACCAAGGTTTGAAACTACATTGTCACAACAACTGCTCCAAGTTTTTTCCATATAGCAATGCGATTGACATCTCTTATCGACCTTATGCCTTAGTTTCAAGTATACTATTTTTCTCCCACATATGGACAATTTCTAGATAAATAGACTAGGACTAAGTTATATACATAATATGTCTTCATGTATCATAGTAATGTCACAATCTTTTAATCCTAGCCTACAATATGAAAGGAATAATTTCATCCTCTTATATTGTTAGTGACACTTTCTAATTTTTCAATGCAGTGCAAGCAAGAATCTATGGGTTTAGCTAAATTTTGATTCCTTTCATTGTATTATATTGTTAGTAGCACTTTCTAACTTTTCAATGCAGTGTAAACAACCTTTTTTTCCAAGTAAAACCTTGTGGGGAAACCCGATGAATGCTTCTCCCATTTTTGGATAGAATCCATAGAAAACCCGTCGACATATAGCAATGTGCCTCACCGAGGGGGGATTTGATTTAAGCACTTATTGTCACAAAACTAGCCAAATGCCCCCAAAAATTGGAAAAAGTTGGATAAGATAACTGGAATACAAACAACCATATATATAGGTTCAACTAACGATGTAAATATTTAAGAAATTACAAAAATATTAAAGTAATTTAAATATATTTAGATTGAAATCTTATGACATTATTTCAACTAATTTATAAAATATTTTTACATAATAAAATACTTTTTTAGGTTCAAATATAGCCACTACTTCAAAGTTTAAGTGGTTGCATCGCTAAATATCAATGACCACAAAGGAATTACAACATTGATAAGATGGTATCTGTTTTTGACTTTGTACTCTTTGCTAGGGTATTAACCCATTGTGTGAATGCTTATGCTAAAGAAAGATTGAAATCAATATGATAAAACCCTAAACACTAGTAATTCACAAGGTTTTTCCAAGGTCAAAGGTAAAATATTAGGTAAAGGGTGAAGCAAGATGGAAACTCATCTTCTTCTTTTTTTACCTTGGCCAAATATTCAATTCTAAATTTATGGCATTTTGACTCTAAGGATGTGCATGAAGTTGTTTAAGAATTACACTTGGCGTTATTCATATGAACTGATTCTTTGTATAGGTAAATGGATTTAAAAAGGGTAACCATGTTATTATCAAGAATTGAGATTGAATGAGGGGATAAAATGATGCTTTTCACATGAAATGATTTTTTTGGAAGTAAATTAAGTTATGAGGAGTAAGTATGTTATTAATATATATTGATTTGGAATAAAACTAGCACAACCATATAATTGAAAGTGGTTGATATACGTCGATCACTGCCACTTTCTACCTTTTTTAACTAGTGGTACCGATCAACGTATATCAACCAATTCTACTTATGTGGTTATGCTAGTTGATGTCCAACTTGCGTGGAGAGGATTAGTAGATTAGTGAATTAAATTATCATTGTAATTTTATTGAAATACCTATGATATTTTAATATGGTTGACCACCTTTGACTATGGTTAACCATGGTTGACCATGGCTGACTTTGGTTGTCCATGGTTGATTATGTTTGACTATGATTGACTTAGGTCAACCATGGTCTACTATGGTTGATTTTGGTTGAACATGGTTGATTATAGTTGACTATAGTTAAACATGGTTGTCTATGTTTGATTATGGTTGACCATGCTTGATGATGATTGATTCTACTTGACATCCAGTTGATCATGGTTGACCATGTTTGAACGTGGTTGACCATGTTTGTAAATGATTAACTATGGTTGACCATGGTTGATTTCGATTGAATATGGTTGACCATGGTTGACTATAATTGAGAATGCTTGAGCATGTTTGACTATGGTTCAACATGTTTGACTAAGGGTGGTTATATTTAACCATGGTTGACTTTAATTTACCATGGTTGATCATGTTTGACTATGGTTAACAATGTTTAACTATGGTTGACTATGGTCAACTATGTACAATAGTGTTTGCCTACGATTGTCCATGCTTGACTATGGTTGACATTAGCTAACCATGGTTGTTTATGGATTGGCCATGTTTGACCATGATTTTCCATGGTTCACTATGTTTGGCTATGGTTGACCACAATTGTCCAAGGTTGACTATGCTTAGTTATAGTTGACCATGGTTAATTTTGGTTGACCATGTTTGACTATGGTAGACTATAATTGAATATATTTGACTATGGTTGATTATGGTGGAATGTGTTTGACTATGGTTGACTTTAGTTAACTATGGTTAACTTTAGTTGACAATGGTTGAACATGTTTGACTATAATCATTTTTAATTTAATTAGGTTGACCATGGTTGAATTTGGTTGACCATGTTGACCATGGTTAACCATGGCGATTGTGGTTGACTATGGTTGATAATATTTTACTATGGTTGTCTTTGGTTGATCATGGTTGTCTTTGGTTGACTTTGGTTGACCATAGTTGTTTATGGTTGACCATGATTGACCGTGGTTAACTTTGGTTGACCATGGTTTACTATGGATGACTATGATTGACTTTGGTTAGCCATGGTTCACCATAATTGACTTTGGTTTACTATTTTTCACCACATTTTACCATGTTTGACTATGGTTTCCCATGGTTTGACATGGTTAACTATGATTGACCATGTTTTTTTATGTTTAACCAAGGTTTACTATGGTAATGTCACATTGCGATGTTCATCATGGTTGACTTACGAGGAATTTCTATTCTCCTCAATGGTTGTGTCGCATTGTAATGTCCAACAAGAGTTATGTCACATTGCAACATTCTTTAAGGGTTATGTTGGGTTGAGATGTTCCCCAATGATATGTCACATTGTTATGTTCATCTTCATTGACTTATCTCGAATTGCTACTTTCCATAATGGTTATGTTACATTGCGACATTCATGAAAAGTTATGTCACCTTGTGACATTCCTTAAAGGTTATGTTTCAATGCAATGTTCTTGAATGGTCATTATACATTGTGATATTCATCTTGGTTGGATTATATGGAATTTCTATATTTCTCAATTATTATGTTGCATTGTGACATTTATCAAGGTTTTTGTCACATTTGTGATGTTCATTAATGGTTATGTCACATTGCAGGGCTAATCTTGGTGGAGTTATGTCAAATTGTAGTGTTTTTGAAGAGATATGTCACATTTATATTTTGTGACTAGCGAAATCGACAACTAGTCGGGCTTGTACTCGCGTGACACGAGGTCAAGTTTTTCGACTACTACCACTATAACCTCTAGGAATGCCAATGCGACCCCTCATGTGACACACAAGGTAAGTCAATGGTTTTGAACTGGTGACTTCACATAATGGAGTGCCTTAATAATACTCCATCACTGACCTTTCTACACCATGGGGGTAAGGGACATGTCACATTGAGACATTCATGAAAGGATATTTTAGATTGTGATGTTCCTCAATGGTTATGTACCATTGAAACATTCATCTTGGTTGACTTATGTTGAGTTGTTATGTTCCTGAATGGTTATTTCACAATGTGGTGTTACTCAAGGGTTAGGTTAGACTGTGACGTTCCTCAATGGTTATTTCATATTGTGATGTTTATCATTGTTGACTTATGTTAACCATGTTGTCTTTAGTTTTCCATGGTTCACTATGGTTGAATTTGGTTGACTATGGTTAGACATGGTTGACATAGCCAATGTTGTATCCAATGACACATGCCACATCACAATGTAACATAACATAATCACTGTGACGTGGCATGTGTCATTGGATACAACATTGGAACATCACTGTATACAAGAAAAAGGGGAATATCTCAATCCATCATGACCATTCAGGGGAACATCACAATGCATCATGACCATTAAGGAACATTGTACCGAAACACAACCCTAAAGGAATGTCACATAGTGACATAACCCTTAATTTTGAACGTCACAATATGACATAACTATTGTGAAATGTGGAAATTCAACATAAGTCAANACATCACAATGCATCATGACCATTAAGGAACATTGTACCGAAACACAACCCTAAAGGAATGTCACATAGTGACATAACCCTTAATTTTGAACGTCACAATATGACATAACTATTGTGAAATGTGGAAATTCAACATAAGTCAATGAAGATGAGTGTCGCAATGAAACATAATCATTAGGGAACATCTCAATCCAACATAACCCTTGAGGAATGTTGCAATGTGACATAACCCTTGTTGTGTTTCATTGTGACATGGCACGTGTAATTGGATACGACATTGGTTAGTCATGGTTGACTATGGCTAACATAAATGATGCCATGTTGCAATGTGACATAACCCTTGATGGACATCACAATGCGACACAACCATTAAGGAACGTTGTAGTTCGACATAAGTCAACCATGATGAACATCGCAATGTGATATTACCATAGTAAACCTTGGTTAAACACAATAAACATGGTTAACCATAGTTATCCATGGCTAACCATGTACAACCATGTTCTACCAAAATGAATCATAGTCAACCTAATCCAACCATGGGAAACCATAATCAAACATGGTCAACCATAGCAAATCATGGCCAACAAATAAGTGCAATAAAAGTTAAAATATGATTTTAAAATTAAAAATATGATTGAATTCAATGTTATACCACATTGAAAATTTCTTAAAGTTTATGTCACATTGCGACATTCCTTAAGGGTTATGCCACATTTTGACATTTTCAAATAAATAATATGGTTGAATTCAATGTTATACCACATTGTGACATTCCGAGAGTCACAATAGAAGATGTCATGTCTAAGGTTGACATAAGGTTGCCTTTAATGTTATCATATATTGTGACACTAACAGTAATAAGTTAAGAGGTTCATTTTAAATCTGTCATATTTGACATTTTAAAAGAGAAAATATGATTRACTTGAATTTAACACCACATTGTCACAATGCAAGAGTAATAAAAGTTATGTTTGGAGTTGTTATTGTGAAGGAAAACATAAAAGTATAAACAAAATAGGTTGAGATAAATGTTCTAAAAGATTATCACATTTTAAGAGAAAAACAAATAGGAGGTTGACTTTAATAATATGTCACATGGTGACGTTTCAAAGCAATAATATGGTTGACTTTAATGTTATGCCACATTGTGACATTCCAATAGACACAATAGAAGATGTTATGCTTACGATTGACATAAGGTTGCCTTTTATGTTATTGCATATTGTGACAATTCAATAGTAATAAGTTAAAAGGTTCACTTTAAAATTTATGTCATATTTATCCATTTTAAAAGTAAAATATGATTGACTTGAGTTTAATATCACATTTCCATAGCTTAAGATTAATTTAATACACATACCTATAAAAAGTACCATTAATAATATTTTGATTTTTCCTTATTTTCTCTCCATATCATTTAGCATAGTAGGAAGGGGATATAATCTCTACTTGGCCTGTATAAAACAAAAATGAATTTCAATTAAAAAATATTAATGATTAACTTCATCAAATGTAGTATCCAAATGCCATAAGTTATATAAATATCTTAGTTATATAAATATCTTATATGGTAAAGATAACATAATATATTTTAAAGTGAAACCATATTGATGACACACACAACACCAATTAACATCAACTCTTACTGCATGACTGCTTTTCTCTAAAGCCATTATTTCCTAAGATTTCTACTAGCCTCCCTTTCAAAAATATGTTGAAATTGTTGCACAATTTCCTTAATCTTAGACAAAAATTTAAGGGCATAATAAAATAGGTGGCGTCGATATCCATTTCTAAAAATGCCTTATTCCATATGTGAGTAAGGAATTCTTCTTGCATAGTGATTTCATGCAGAGAGAAATATAACATTTGAAACATCTACATCGTCCATAACCGCAGGTCAATAAAAGCAGAAATAAAGAAACAATTTAAGTATGGATGAGAAAAATGTCATTACCATAAGAAAAAAAAATCATAATTCTTACAAATTATGAGCCTCAATAAAAATTAGGTATGAATACAACATTTTATCTTCCTTCCTTATAAATAATGTAGCAAGCAATCTTAAACACAATTTCAAAAAATTGAAACTTTTTTTTAAAGTGATTATTTTATAGTGTACTAAATTTACATGAAGAATATTAAATGTTTGCATTTATCATGCATCTAAAACTTTTTTTCCCTTTGTTTATAAAAGAAAAGTACAACACATTTTAAACTTTATAGCATTCCCCTTATCTTTCAACAACATATCTAAAATGGTTTTAGATAGTTTTGTAGACCATATTAGATACTATGTCTAAATGACATGTTATGTAGGTAACAAAGTTACAATGATAAATTGACTTAAGGTACAGTGATAAAATAGATAAATTGACCCACATTAGAAATGATGATAATTTTATTCAAATAGTAATATGAATCTGATGAAGGTATACAATATATTACAAAAGTTATGAAAATATAAATATAGTAATAGTAATTTCAAAGGACAATAACCCGAACAAAAAACATGCATTTTATGTAGAGTGAAAATATTTATATAGGATGTTATAGTGATATGGATTTTAATCGTTGCTATTCTTTCTTCTTGATTCTAACATATGCAATATTTTTCATCTTAGCATAATGCTCAAAAGAGAAAGGTGGTGATATGCATAAACCATTCAATGAGTCGACTCTTGATATGGCTATGAAGGTCAACCCTTGATGCTCTTTGTTCCCAATATCTATTGTTGACCGTTCTAAAGTCAACCCTTGTAATTTGTGTATAGTAAGGGCCCCTACCATGTTCAAAGGTATTTTTTTTACAATTTCCTCTGATAACAAGTATTATTGGTACAATGTATGGATAAATTGTGTCAAATGCAACACCAATGTACTTATTAAAAAGAATAGTAGTGAACATAGGAAGTTGAGGGGGATTTTAGCCAGGATTATAGATAATATTTTTAATGTAACCAAGTGCACCATTAACCAAACTAGTTTCAACCCACAAGTTACATGTCAACATGACACATTGACGATGGCATAACAAGACTTCATGTTCCAATTAATCATCATCAACACCAACAATTTATGTTCATCTTGTATGCTCAACAACACATCTTGCAATTGGAGAATTCAATGATTTTATCATGTGCCTATTATGCAGGGTGACCAAATTATTTGTTGGAAATAAGTGAATTGATGAAAGAAATAAACTCTTTTCCACAGGAGGTAAAGTCATAGTAATTAATGACACAAGAATATCATGATCATGAAGAATGCGTTATGTATTTCTCATGTTAGTTAAGAGTTTTTGAAAATAGGATTGTTTTAGATAATTTCTATGATGGTGAAATATTGTATCCAAAGTGACAACAATGTTGAATTTTCCCACAAAACTTTCCCTATTGTATTACCTACATAGAAAGGCTTATCTCTCGTAGGAGGAAATTGACCAAGGTCACCTACAAGAATGATGAATCTACCACCAAAAGGATTAGATTTATTCTTTAGAAATGATTCTCGTAAATGAGAATATATATGTATGATTAACCTTATTCATATAAATATCATTTCATCAATTAAAATATATTGAATATGCCTCATTTATTCTTGAAATATTTCCAGAGTCTACCCATGCAGTGGTCTCATATCTTTAATAGGAATTTTCATAGTTGATTGTATTGTTTTTGCATGTATACTAAAAGTAACTATATCGGTTGGAGTGAAAAAAAGAAATGGACTATTACCATTAGTTGCTGAAGTAGAAAGAACATGAGAAACACAATGAATAAGATAAGAATTGACGGTGCCAACAATTCCTTGAACAATCATTTTAAGAGGTTCATGATTTTCATCTTCAAGTGAATGTCGTAAAATGATGTCAAAAGCAATTCATTGTTTTTTTGACAAGGAAGATGGTGATGCAAATATGCTAAGAGAATTATCAACAACAACACCCATAGATTGGGAATTTCTTATAAAATAAATACTCTCTTTTGGGAAACCCTTTGAAACCATTACTTTATCCCAATTAAAGCCTATCTTAAAGTCCCTTCGACCAAGAGTGTGAATGTTATAAGCATTGAAATTATTTGGAGAATCAATTGAGACAAAACATATCATTCTTCAAAATATTCTTCAACATTGGCTACTTGTTCAAGGGAATCTTCATCTTCTTCAACATTTTAGGATGACAAAGGGGCCTGATCAACATGTCATGGTCAATATATAAAATTCCTCTAATTTTCAATCATTGTTTCACTTGAAATCCCTATATCTATGGGAATGATATGAAATGGTTTGTACAAAAGTAACTTAGTCCAACAAAAAGTTTCCAAGTATTATGGACCATCGCTGGGAATAGAATAAAACCATGGAAAGATTCAAACAATGGCATGGACATCTCGATGTTTCCAAGGCTCTTTATTATGTTGGGAATAAAAGGTCCAATATCTTGATGTTTCTATCATAGAAAAATGTTCAAGAATATCAGGTCGATTTTGACATATTTCAACAAAACTATTTTGATATGAAAATTGATGTGCATCCCTAGATAGTTTATTGAATAAATTTCTTCCAACATTTAAGAAAACAAAATCAACTACAAACTACAAGAGGTATCCCGAGTAACACATGGTAGGTTTCTTGTGCTCCAATGTCATGATATACAAGTGTTTATGGAAGGAACCTTATATGTGGACACAAATTAGGATCTTCAAAGACACTTGCATTTGAAATTCTTGTCATCATATCCTGATAAAATTTTGACCTCTTTTCTACTTTTGAAGCATACTTTGTAATATATTTCAAGATTTCATGCTAAGAAAAAATTGGCCAACAATCAACATTAGCATGCCACATTGTAAGAAGATCAACATTGTGAACATTTATCCCGTCATCATTACATGTAGGATCATATTTCTTTCTCCCTTTCTCATCTATGAATAACATTGATTCATCGTGAACTGTAATTCCCCTCCTTTCCTAACTCTACTTTGAGAATAATTAGGAGGTTATTATGAGGATTGAATTAAGAGTTTATTGACCATGTTCCTGACTATTCTCTATATATGTGACATGTGGAATCATGTACTTTATTGACATGATGTATTTGATGCTCCTGATTGTTGAATTGATTAGTATATATATTATGATATATATATGAAATGAATACTTATGATGTGAACAAGTATGAGTTGTGATAGGTGGATAAGACCTACAAGAATCCTAGGTGGATTTGATTGAATGAAGAGGAAGGCTATGGAAGACAGATTAAATATTGTGAAAACTTAATAAAACCATTTGAATTTCATTAATGTTATATTGCTTATATTTCATATCTACATGCAGGTGTTGTGATATGATTGCATTGATATTAATGGTGTAGGATATTGGTCAACTAAGGGGGACACAGGTGGACATGTTTGTTTGGGAAAACTCTAGGTTGAGAGTCAAAATATAAATGTCCATGGAGGGTAACTGGTAATATTAAGCAATAAAATTATTATGATGCTTATATGATACCAATCTATGTGATATGTGTGTGATTATTGCATGTGCCAGATATAGGGCAAAGATTTTCCAACTTTCCAACAAATGGGTGTGTTCCATAACTAGTGAATCCTTAATGGAGGCGTGGAGTCTCAACTAAGGCATGGAGTCTCAATAAATGTGTGGAGTCTTTATTTCCAAAATATATGGATTGTTATGATTGGAGGGTGTGTAGTAATGTGGGATGACCTTACTCCCCAACAACTAATTCTTCCAAATGTCGAACTAAACTAAAGTAAAATTAAAAAAAACACTACACAATTGAATTAATTCATAAATTCATTACCGACTTTTAGAGGTATCTTAAATATACTATTATTTTATTTAAAACGTTGAATTATTTATTTAAGGAAAATAAATAATCAAGAAAAAAAGAGGGAAGGACACATGGGGGAAGAGTGATGAATATTAAGAAAATTAGTAATTAGGAAATTACTAATTTTGCATGAAGGGGGTGAGGTGGCTAGCCTCATGGGGTCTATAAATAGAAGGGATAATCCATGGTTTTAGGTGTGAATTGGAGAGTAAGTAAATGTCGCCAAAATTTTTCTATAGAACAAAAGGGTGAAACTAAAACGATAAATGGGATTTGGAAGGAAGACAATGATACTAATCTGTATGTTTTCCAGTGAATGGTAAAATCCATAGTAAGTATATTATACATCTAAAACTGGTTATGAGTGTTGGACAATTGAGAGGGGGGGGGGTGAATCAGTTGTTACTGTGCTTAAACAATTATGCCCATTTCAAAATCTTTACAAAACATTCAATGATGATCACAATAATGCATGGAAGTAAGCAATAGAATATTCAACATCAATCACACACATGAAATATACAGAGACAGATATTTCCTGAGGAAACCCATAAAGGGAAAAAACTCTTCTTCTTGATATGA
>SNQJ01S0122769.1:62950-78325 GCA_010110895.2 Picea sitchensis | reverse complement strand
CAATTGTTACTGTGCTTAAACAATTATGCCCATTTCAAACTCTTTACAAAACATTGAATGATGATCACAATAATGCATGGAAGTAAGCAATAGAATATTCAACATCAATCACACACATGAAATATACAGAGACAAATATTTCCTAAGGAAACCCATAAAGGGAAAAAACTCTTCTTCTTGATATGATAAGTAGTCTTTATTTTCTGTACATTATCATTCTTATGAGCACCAACTCATTTTGAGGCTACCACCTCTATTTTACAAGCAAGAACTTGCTGAGAGCACCAACTCTCTATTTCTCTAGCACCCACTAGAAGGAAGCACCAACTCCCTGAGTGTTCCATCACCAACTGGATGGAAGCACCAACTTTCTGTCACACATGCACCAACTTGTATAACAAAGAACATTAGTTCTCCCTTGCACCACCCTACCACCCTGGTTTTTCTGGCTGCAACTAGATGGAAGCTACAACTCCCTATGTTCAAGCACCTACTTGAAACTATGAGGACAACAATCCTCCCTAGCACCTCCCTACCACCCTGAAATATAAATCTTTTCTTACTGAAATTTATTATAGTGATATAGTGTATATCAATGGCTTACCAGTCTCATCACTATTCTGCTACACTGCTCTTCTTTTCCTGCATCAATGTCCTCCTGCTTGCATCATCTTGTCTTTCTATTCTTCTCCATTTTATGCTCTGTGTTCCATGTCCATTCTATGCGCTATGCCTCCGCATGATCTTCACTGTGCCACTGTTCTGCACTTCAGGTTTCTCACTATGTCTCGTCCTACCCACAACATAGCTCACTATGAAATTCACATCCTCTTCTTTGTTCTACATCTCTTTGTCACACCAAGTCCTCTACATGATCATCATGGAAACTCTTCATCTTCTTTGGCGGTTAGCTCAATGTATTCATCATCAGTGGCCGTTTTCTTGAGATTCTTTGGCTTCTTTGGTAGTCACAACTCTTCATCTTCTCTGTCAGTTACAGTCAGTTTGTTTTGGCTTCTTTGGCTCCTAAGCCCCTTCCTTCACATGACCACCGACGGTGACCAAACGCCTATTCAAAAGGTGCTTCCTCATCACAGTCTAGTGAGCGCTAGCTCCCCTTTTTTCCGATATGACCTTGGGCGATGGACTTCACGTGACCACACAATTGTGGGCGCGTCCATAGATGGTTTGAGGGAAACCCACTTTTCACCCCGCAATTCACTACGAGCGTCCACGCGTCCTTTCTCCAAAAATGTGGTTTCAATTGTGGCCCGCTCAAGAAACATTAAGACCCGAGAATGTTCTGGCCCTGTAATGCGATGGGACCGTCGCTCTCACGATCTTGACAATGATCTTTGATCAATGGATCCGATCTATTATTTTTTCCTTCCTTCTTTCTTTTTTCCATGCACGATCCTTAGTCTCAATGACTAAGTGACATGTGGCCCTCCAAACCGATGAACGAGATTGATTTTTCCTTTCGGTCTTTGGGAGTCTCGATTCTCAAACTCCGCTTGCTCCCAGAGAATTTCACCCAGAGTCCACGATCTAATGACACATGGTCTTCTCGAATCAACGGTCACAATCCCTTTGGGTATTCAAGGTTCAGAAATCTCAACTTTCCAACCTTTCAACCTTCATTTTCTTTTTCCCGAAGCTGATAATCCATTGACGCGTGTCCATTTTAGATCAACGGTCATGATCCTTTCGCGTCTCCAGAATTCAGAATTCTCAAGTCTCAACTGGGAATCCTTGAAGTGAGATTTCTCCGAAATCTTAGATCAACTGACACGTACTCCCCTTGACGATCAATGATCAAGATTTGTCTTCGGCAATTTTCACGTTCTCCACATCCACAAACTTCCAAAGTTGTGGATCTCATGCCACCTGTCCTCCTCGACGATGGACGACCCCAAACCACTTCAGGACTTCAGAACTTTGGGCAAGTGCTAGTGGTAAATCTCCTGAAGTAAAAATCCTGGAGTGATGTCACTTACTTACATCACTTGATGACATGTCGTGAGCCTAGTAGCTGCCACGTGTCACTCAAATTTGTCATTTGCATGTACCTGAAATTCTGAATCAACTTGACACTTGTCATTGTCTGATTGTGCCATGTGTATTTGCTGATGTGGTCTGCTGACATGGTATGCCACATGTCCTTGTACACGTGGTTTGCTGTGTGTCCTTGCTAATGTGGTCTACTGACCAACAACCCTAATCCAACGGTCATTGTATGTCCTCCAAATCCGATGGTCCTTATTCATTTTGGATTTTCGGGCTTTGGGTATTTCAAATCTCAAACTAAATTCTTGAAGTGATATTTCTTTGGAGCGTAACCTCCTCGCATCTTTAGACCCGAACTAAATGTTTTTCATCGATCATGATCTTAGATCGATGGCTCGATCTGTCTATGGTACTGCTCTTCTAGCTTATCCTATCCTTCCACTCGAAAATGATCTGACGACTGATGGGTATTCGGATAATCGAGATCTCAACCTTTATGCTTATCCTGTCCTTCCACTTAAAAGTGATCCAATGGTCGATGTGGAATCTTTGAAGCAGATTAATGGTCGATGATGATTGCAGAACCACAACTTGCGAGTGATTTAACTCGACACCCAAACTCCGCAATTTGAAGTTGTACAATATTGGTGAGTCAACCACAATCGTCGATCTTTGAATCTATACGATATGATGGTCCTGAATAATTGTGGGATTGGAAATAGCATGATGTTTAATTCTCCTTTCAATCTTCACAATCTATCCCTGCCGTAGATTTGGCGATTGCGCATCCGACGATCATGACTTAATCTGCTCATTTGTTAGATCAACCGTAATCGTCGATATTTGGGTTCATGAGATCTGACGATCTAGACCGATTGCGGGATTGTAACTAGTGAGTATTTTAATTCTTATTTCACTCTTCGCAATTCATCCCTTCCATTGATCTGACGATTGCACATCAACAGTCTTGATTTGATCTAAGTTTCAACGCGCCATCTCTTCTGGGCTTTGATCTCTGCATATTGTTCACTTCTCCTCCTGATCTTATGATTTTCATGTTTTCCATCGTCGCTGCTGTTCTTTCCATCAATGAAAAGCACACTCTTCCTGTAAAATATGCCAACAATCTCCCCCTTTTTCATTGATGGGAACCCTGAAAGGCTGCACTATTTTTCTTAGACCTCCAACTGTAGCATCTAGACAATATCTTTTTCTCCCCCTTTGACATCAATGTCAAAGAAAACAAACTCCCCCTGAGTTGTTGCAGTAATTTTTATAGGTATCAGATATTCAACCAATACATACTCCCCCTCACAGGATGGACTATTTAGCTTGAGAACGGGGTCACGCCCAACTTCTGGTGTATATACTCAAACTGAGCTTTTGCAAGAAGTTTAGTGAAGATATCAACAATATGATCTTTGGATGGGATATAATGCAAAGAAACAACAGTGTTGGTCACCTGTTACCTCAAGAAGTGATACTTGATGGGTATATGATTGGTCTTGGAGTGAAATACAAGGTTCTTTGACACACTAATTGCACTGGTATTATCACAATATATTTTACCTCCAGGTCTGCAAGTGTCTGAATCATCCACAATACTTGGGTACAACAAGTGGCAACTGCAATGTATTCAGCTTCTGTAGTTGATAAGGAAATGGAACCTCGTTTCTTTCTCAACCATGCTACAAGGGAATCTCCTAAGAAGAATGCACCTCCACTCGTGATTTTCCTTTCATCCACGCAGTTAGCCCAATCGACATATGAATAGACTGATAGTTGAAAATTCTGATTCCTAGGATACCATAGGCCATAGTTAATTGTTCCTTTCAAGTACCTGAGTATTCTTTTGACAATTAACAAATGACTTTGTTTAGGTGCATCCTGATACCTTCCTACCATTCCAACAACATGCATTATATTTGGATGGGATGCTATGATGTACAATAGGATGCCTATCATAGACCTATATGAACTCTGATCAACATCAGGTGAGTCATCATCCTTGCTTAACTTGCATCCAATGACCATAGGTGTGCTCATAGGTGTAGAATATTCCATTTGAAACCATTTCAACATTTCTCTTAGATATTTCTCATGAGAAAGAAATATTCCTTCAGACCTCTGAGTAATCTGTAGACCAAGAAAAAATGACAGTTCCCATATCATAGACATTTCAAATTTACATTGCATGGCAGAAGCAAACCATTGTACCAATGAAGCATTATTGCTTCTGAATATGATGCCATATACATAGACCAACACAATGAACAAATCATTACCCTCTGTTTTGATATATAGATTGCTGTCAACTGTTCCTCTCTTGAACCCTTTGTCTTGAAGATACTTATCTAGTCTGTAATACCATGCACAAGGAGATTGTTTCAACCCATATAAGGATTTGTTCAACTTGTAGACAAAGTCAGGGTTATCTGACAGTTGGAAACCCTCTGGTTGTTCCATATAGACTTCTTATTTTAGATCTCGATTTAAAAAAGCTGGCTTGACATCCATTTGATAGACTTTAAACTGTTTATGACAAGCATAGGCAAAAAACATTCTAATAGCTTCTAATATTGCTATGGGCACAAATGTTTCATCAAAATCCCATCCTTCTATTTGAGCATATCCTTTGCAGACCAATCTAGCCTTATTTATTACAATATTTCCTTGCTCATTCATCTTGTTTTGTAGACCCATTTGGATCCTATTAAATTTTTATTTACTGGCCTAGGAACGATTTCCCAAGTGTCATTCTTTTCAATTTGATCCAGTTCCTCATTCATTGATTTTAGCCAATTTATGTCTTTACTGGCTTCATTAAAGTTCTTAGGTTCCACCATGGATATGAAGGCCATATGTGACTTCTCGGTGTCTTTGATTATCCTTCTATTGGTTTGTACACCTTTGTCTTTCTCACCAATTATCCGACTTTCAGGATGATTCTTTTGAGTAATTATGGAGGAAGGATTTGATGTTGATTGTTGTCCCGACTCTTCTTGTCCGGTTGTCTCTTCTTCATATGATTCTTGGACCTGTTCATCTTTAGTTTTAGTTGTGTCCTCTGTAGTAGACTCAATATTGCTCACCTCTCTTACTGGGACTCCTTCATCAACCTTTAAATCAATGCAATCAACTAATTTATGCAATCTTTTATTAAATAATTTATATCCTTTACTATTGGTAGCATATCCTAAGAAGATGACTTCATCATCCCTGTCATCATACTTTCCAAGGTTTTCATTATTATTCTTTATGTAGCACTTACTCCCAAAGACTTTGAAGTGTTTGATTGAAGTAGGTCTTCCATACCACAGTTCATAAGGTGTCTTGTCACTATGTGGTCTGAGGTGGGATTTGTTAAGAATATGGACTGTTGTGTGTATTGCTTCTACCCAGTAAGTTTGACCAATGTTCTTCTCATTTATCATTGACCTGGCCATTTGCTGAACTATTCTATTTTGCCTCTCAACTACTCCATTTTGTTGTGGATTTCCTGGGATTGTGTATTCTCTCTTGATCCCATGTTTATCATATCATTCCTTGAAATCACTTGACATAAATTATCCTCCTCTATCTGATCTTACTTCCTTTAACCTGTTTCCTATTTGATTCTCAGTCAAAGCCTTAAATATTTTAAAATTTTCAAATGCTTCAACTTTTTCTTTAAGAAAAGCCACCCAAGTGAGTCTGGAGTAATAATCAATGATCAACATAAAGTAGTTTTCCTTCTCCGTGCCTTCCTGTCTTGATGGTCCACATAAATCCATATGAACTAATTGGAGTGGTTTCTCTGTTGAAGTAGAGCTCTTGGATTTAAACTGTGTCATGGTTAGCTTTCCTACTTGGCAGGGTTTACACACAAAATCTTGCGGCTTTGATATTCTTGGAAGATCTTTTACTGCCTCAAGATTTTTGAGCTTGATTAAATGGTCAAATTTTAGATGTCCAAGTCTCCTATGCCATAACTAACTTTCATCATGTTTGATTAGATGACACTCTTCTCTATCTTCTTTCAACACATATACATTATTATATGTCCTTATGCCTTTAGCCACCACTTGTCCTGAGTTTACATATTTTATCTTACANTAGCACTTACTCCCAAAGACTTTGAAGTGTTTGATTGAAGTAGGTCTTCCATACCACAGTTCATAAGGTGTCTTGTCACTATGTGGTCTGAGGTGGGATTTGTTAAGAATATGGACTGTTGTGTGTATTGCTTCTACCCAGTAAGTTTGACCAATGTTCTTCTCATTTATCATTGACCTGGCCATTTGCTGAACTATTCTATTTTGCCTCTCAACTACTCCATTTTGTTGTGGATTTCCTGGGATTGTGTATTCTCTCTTGATCCCATGTTTATCATATCATTCCTTGAAATCACTTGACATAAATTATCCTCCTCTATCTGATCTTACTTCCTTTAACCTGTTTCCTATTTGATTCTCAGTCAAAGCCTTAAATATTTTAAAATTTTCAAATGCTTCAACTTTTTCTTTAAGAAAAGCCACCCAAGTGAGTCTGGAGTAATAATCAATGATCAACATAAAGTAGTTTTCCTTCTCCGTGCCTTCCTGTCTTGATGGTCCACATAAATCCATATGAACTAATTGGAGTGGTTTCTCTGTTGAAGTAGAGCTCTTGGATTTAAACTGTGTCATGGTTAGCTTTCCTACTTGGCAGGGTTTACACACAAAATCTTGCGGCTTTGATATTCTTGGAAGATCTTTTACTGCCTCAAGATTTTTGAGCTTGATTAAATGGTCAAATTTTAGATGTCCAAGTCTCCTATGCCATAACTAACTTTCATCATGTTTGATTAGATGACACTCTTCTCTATCTTCTTTCAACACATATACATTATTATATGTCCTTATGCCTTTAGCCACCACTTGTCCTGAGTTTACATATTTTATCTTACAATCTTTGGAAGTGAACACCACTTCACATCCTCTGTCACACATTTGACTTACACTGAGCAAATTATGTTTCAACCCATCTACTAGCAGAACATCCTGGGATTTTCCTTTACCATTACTCAAACTCACCATCCCTTTACCCTTGATTTTAATTGGTTCATCATTTCCAAAGGTTACATTTCCTATTTCGCTTTTACTTATAGACAAAAACTTATCCTTGTCTCCAGTCATGTGCTTGGAACATCCACTGTCTATATACCATGGATCCTTTTGTTTTTGAGCTGAAAGTACTCGACCACATTTTTCACTATCTTTCTTTTTCCATGTGTTGGCATTTCTAGCTAAGGGTTTTATCTTTGTATCTGCTTTGTAATTCTTCAGATGGCAGTTTACAACTTTATGGATGAGACAGTTATAGCATTCAAGCTCACTGCTCAATAGGTCAAAGTGATTGGTGCAAATTTGTCTACTCATTGGCTATTTAATTCTATGTTGCAAAGATTGTTTATTTCTTGATCTCCTTAGTTGTATGTCTCTAAACTTAATTTGACAATTTGCAATCTTATGACCAAAATTAGAGCAGTAAAAATAGTAACCATGGAAGAAATTTTGGTACCTGAAGGATGGACTTCTTCTTGGAATTTGTTGCTCCATCTTCTGATATCTTTGTTTTTGATCAGGGATCATCTTGTATTTATTAGATTTTGGTGACAGAGTACTCACATGGTCTGATTGTCTACTGACTTGGAACTTGATCATCTTCACTGGCTCTTTGCTTTCTGTCTGTTTGCTATTTGAACCACTTACATAACCTAAACCAGTCTTCAACAAAGGATATCTCTGTTTGCTCAGAATGTCATTTAGTTCTTCTAAGGCTTTAATTCTTGGAATATTTTGGAGATACAATGCTTTAAACTTCTCCATCTCTTTCTGGTTTTTACCACCTCTTCTTCCAAGGCTTCACATCTTGCCTTATTTTCTGATAACTGTTGTTTTAGAATGTCCTCTATTTTCTTTGCCTCTTCTAACTCCACTTTTAGCAGGGCAAAGTCTTCATTGAATCTTTGCTTTCTGTCTGTTTGTTGCTTGAACCACTTACATAACCTAAACCAGTCTTCAACAAAGGAGATCTCTGTTTTCTCAGAATGTCATTTAGTTCTTTCGAGGCTTTAATTCTTGGAATATTTTGGAGATACAATGCTTTAAAATTCTCCATCTCTTTTTTGTTTTTTACTACCTCTTCTTCCTAGGCTTCACATCTTGCCTTATTTCTGATAACTGTTGTTTCAGAATGCCCTCTATTTTCTTTGCCTCTTCTAACTCCACTTTTAGCAGGGCAAAGTCTTCAACAGGTTTTTTACCATTCTTTTCAAACTGTATCAACAACTGTTTTTGTTTTCTCTTCTTAAGTCCGAGTCTATCAATATCTTCTAAAGCACTGATTAGTTCACCTTCCATATCAACTGCAAATTATTCATCTTTAACATCACTTCCTGTGCTTTTATTATCATAATCCTCTTTGGCCATAAGCATAAATTCATTAACCTTATCTTCACAGGAAGAGTCACTATCTATGTCTTCTGAAGAGTCATCATTGTTTACACATAAACTTTTCTTTTTACCAAATCTCTTGGGTTTGTACTTCTTTTCACCTTCAAAATTTTGATCCTGCTTCTTGTGTGGGCACTTAGATGAAAAGTGACCTATCTTTCCACAATTAAAACACTTGAAGGGAAACTTGCTTGATCCTTTCTTTAGTCTTCTCACAAATTTTGCTTCAATTTCACCAGGCTCAGATTCCTCATTCTTATTTGCTTTAAAAGATGCTTCTCTAGTGGTGGATTTATCTTTACCTATCCTCATTTCATATGCAGTCAACGTTCCCAGAAGTTGATCAAAAGACAAATATTTTAGATCATTAAGTTCTTCTACAACAGATACCTTTGGGTTGAACCTATCTGGTAGAGATCTCAAAATTTTATGAACTAAAGAGGCTTCCTCAATTTTTTCACCAAGTGCTTTCATTGCATTTACTAGTTATTCAACTCTTAGAAAGAACTTCCCAAAAGTTTCATCCTCTTTCATATTTAGCTGTTCAAACTGTACTCTGTAGGTTTGAAGCTTGGCGTCCTTTACCTTCTCATTACCTTCATAACTGATAATGAGTTTGTCCCACATTTTTTTGGTAGATTCTAAGTGCATAACTTTTACAAATTCTTCTTCTGCAAGCCCACTTAGAATAACATTCATAGCCTTAGCGTTGAAGATGAATTCTAGCTTGTCATCCTTAGAAGCTAGTACAACCAACTTTACATAACTAGTCTCTACCACATCCCAGACATCTGCACCTAAAGCCATTATATAGGTTCTCATCCTAACTTTCCAGAAGGAAAATTTTGTTCCATTGAACATGGGGGCCTTATTGGTTGAAGTTCCTTCATGGCTAGTCATGTTTAAGCTCTAGGATCTATCCTTAGATAAAAGGAACCGACTCTGATACCAATTGTTGGACAACTGAGAGGGGGGGTGAATCAGTTGTTACTGTTCTTAAACAATTATGCCCATTTCAAAATCTTTACAAAACATTCAATGATGATCACAATAATGCAGGGAAGTAAGCAATAGAATATTCAACATCAATCACACAAATGAAATATATAGAGATAGATATTTCCCGAGGAAACCCATAAAGGGAAAAAACTCTTCTTCTCGATATGATAAGTAGTCTTTATTTTATGTACATTATCATTCTTATGAGCACCAACTCCTTTTGAGGCTACCACCTCTGTTTTACAAGAAACAACTTGTTGAGAGCACCAACTCTCTAGTTTCTCTAGCACCCACTAGAAGGAAGCACAAACTCCCTGAGTGTTCCAGCACCAACTGGATGGAAGCACCAACTTCCTGTCACACAGGCACCAACCTGTATAACAGAGAACAATAGTTCTCCCTTGCAGCACCCTACCACCCTGGTTTTTCTGGCTGCAACCCGATGGAAGCTACAACTGCCTGTGTTTAAGCACCCGCTTGAAACTCTGAGGACAACAATCATCCCTAGCACCTCCTTACCACCCTGAAATATAAATATTTTCTTACTAAAATTCATTACAATGATACTGTGTATATCAATGGCTTACCAGTCTCATCACTGTTCTGCTACATTGCTCTACTCTGCCTACATTAGTGTCCTCCTGCTTGCATCATCTGCGCTTTCTATTCTTCTGCATTTTATACTCTGTGCACCATGTCCATTTTATGCTCTTCACTGTGCCACTGTTCTACACTTCAGTATGTTCATTGCATCTTGTTGACACAGACCCCCTACTCCAGACCAGTAGGTCAGGATCCGCACAGGATATTTTCCTTTCGGCTCGAGAGCTCGATTGACTCCCCTATTTCCCTTTCGGGAACCTACCCACAACAACACCTCGAGGAAATTCCTCTTTTATTTTGGGATATTGGACTTTGCAATTTCGTGAATCTCGTGGTCGAGCGCCTTACCTCTTAGACCTCCGAAACCCGAAATACGTAAACACTTGACCCTTCCTGATGTCAATTTAGGCTTTTCTCCTTTCGCGATTTCGGGAGTTGCGATGTCGTGCAACTCTACTCTTGACTCCTGGAGTCCCGAAACCCGAATTTCCGATTCACCAAAATTTCGAATGTCCCGACCTTCCCTTCCTCTTCACTTCTTCGGGGTTTCAAAACACCGAAATGCGCTTTCACTATGCCTCTGGTATTCCCGAACCTCCAAATCCCGAGATTCCGAAACTCTAAGGTTCCGCTTCCAAGGAGATCAACGACTGTGAACTCTCCCTTGACCCAACGGTTAGCGCAATTTCGAGTACCGGGATTTCAATATGCTAACACTTGAATTCTTTTTCCGCTCCACCTTCCGATCTCCGAAGTCCCAACATACCGAAATGTTACTTCTCCTTGCTGTTTTCCACAAACCTCGACAAGAATCCTTTCGGACTTCGGGTACTTGATGCGTCAAGACCCAAACTTGCAACTCGGACTTTTGAAGTCCAAAACTCCGAAATAGTCTGACGGCCCCAAAAATCTTGATCAATGGTTGATGTTAATCTAGGCTATCCAAAGGATGGCTATGTCCTAACTGTTATCCCTCTTGCAGCTTCTATGGATCCAACGATCCCCGCTGTTTCGGGATTCTCCTCAAAGAACTTCGACCGTCCAAATTTCTTCTTCAAAGAACTTCGCTCTGATTCGGCTTAGTAATCCTCTTCACTATGACTTGGTCTCTACATCATGACCAAAATCCCTCTTCTTTTCTTCAACACCTTGAAGGTGCGAACTCTCCTGGGCTTCCTTTCACTAACTCAAATCTCTTATGAGATTTCTACACGCATTCCTTGTGGCACTCTTCAAATATGTCTAAGTATTTGAATCCTTTGACTCTGCGCAACTCCTTGCGACAACAGTCTTCAAACCCTCTCTTTGGTTGATAAGTTCTGAACTTCCAACCATCCTGCGCACACCCTGCACGATTTTTGTGCCTGACTCAAACTTCTGCAGGAAATGAGAACAACGGTATCCCTCCTGAGCTTTTCAGAGATGAAATTTGGACCCGTCAATGCACTCCTTGCGGACGCTCCACTGCACTCCTTGAAGGAACTTGGACTCAAGAAGAGAAACAATTGAAACTCATTTCTTTACTCTCTCAGACTTCAAATACCCAACATGAAATCATACATACATAGCATAAAAGCAAATGTACAATAGAAAGAGTAAAACAACCATGAGCATAACATTCAGAATGTATACACAGAAAGCATTAGAACACCATGAGCCTGAATCAAAGCTTCATATATTAATGTCAGAACTTCTCTACATGGGCTCTTCTACACAACTCTCTGCTTCTTCTCCTCTATGCTCTGTTCTCAATTGATAAGGTTTCTAATGTTACAAATGATATGAGATGAGGGTGTCTATAGTCGGTTTTCCCTCCTACGCTCTAAACTGTCTAATATGCATTTAAATCTACCTACTTACATTAAATGCCTATAAATGCCTCTACACCTTACAGATGAGAGAAACCGCTCAAGATCTATTTACAATATGGAAGTACGCACTCTCTTAATTATTACATTAATGTTTCAAAACATTTCAAAAAATGTGCGTTGGTGCTTTCCAGCTGTCTTCCGTCTTCACGCTTGCTTGCTGGTTGCGATGCTCCTGCATCATACTCCTCGCTTGAAAATTTTCATGAACTCCTGTTCATGAGCTCTTGCACTGTCTGTCCGTGCTTCTGAATTTTTGTTTCATTCTCCTAGTTGGCATCTTCAACTGGATGTCCCTTCCACTTGACCAAGTATTCGAAATATTCTTTTCTCCTGGTCCTCTTGCTGACTCTCTTGTCAAGTATCGTCTCCATCTGTGGATTTTTAGCTACATGCATCTGTTTAGCCCACTGAACCTATGTCTGTTCACTGTCTGCTCCTGTTTCTCCAGCTTTGTAAGGGTACAAATCTGATATGTTGAATATCGGTGAAATTCCAATCCCATCGGGTAATTCAACCTCATATGCATTTGCCCCAAATTTCCTTATGATCCTGCATGGTCCAATTTTCTTCATCTTCAGTTTGTTATATGTTCCCCTTGGGAACCTTTCCTTCCTCAGATGTGCAAAAATCAAATCACCAACTTCAAATTGAAGTTCTCTCCTGTGTTGATCTACTCTGCGCTTATACTCCTGGCTTGAATTCTGCAATCGCTCCTTCACTTGGCTGTGAAGTTATTTCATTGCTTCTGCAAAATCTTCTGCACTAGAACTTCTAGTTTCATCTTGTTCTGAATTTTTTAGTTCAGAAACTCCCCTAGGTTGCATTCCATAAACAATGTGAAATGGAATCTGCCTGGTGCTTCTATTGATCGAATCATTGTAAGCAAATTCTGCCTATGGCAGAATGTGATCCCACTGACTGTGGTGTTTAGTCACTAGGCTCCTTAGTAAATTCCCCAAGCTTCTGTTTACAACTTCTGTTTGCCCATCCGTCTGAGGATGATAGGCTGAGCTAAAAGACAACTTTGTCCCCAACTTATTCCATAAATTCCTCCAAAAATGTCCCACGAACTTGGTGTTTCGATCTGAAACTATACTCCTTGGTAAGCCATGAAGTCTAACAACTTCTTTGAAAAACAGGTTCGCAATGTGAGTTGCGTCGCTGGTTTTCTGACATGGTATAAAGTGTGCCATTTTTGAAAATTTGTCCACTAACACAAAGATTGAATCAAACCCTCTTTGGGTTCTTGGCAATCCTAACACAAAATCCATGCTTACTGCATCCCACGACCTCTCTGGTATTGGTAACGACTGATATAACCCTGTGTTCTGTTTCCTTCCTTTTGTGTGCTGACAAATTCTGCATCTGTCCACAAACCTTTTGACATCTGCTCTCATCCCTGGCCAAAAATATGATCCATTCAACTTCGAGAACGTCTTATCATGAACAAAATGTCCGACCAATCCTCCACTGTGTTTTTCCTTCAACAGATTCTCTCTCATGGAGCATTTTGGAATGAAAAGTTGGTTGCCTCTGAATAATAATCCATCCTGGATCATATATTCAGCCCATTGACTTTTATCTCCGAGAATTGGATTCTCATATGCCTCATACGCCTCTTTGAAATCTGGATCATCTCTGTACATATCCCTGAGGTTATCAAAACCCAAAGTTCTGACTCTGAACTCCTGCACCAGTAAACATTTCCTGCTCAAAGCATCAACAACTTTGTTAGCAGTTCTTGAAATATGTTTAATTGCAAAAGTAAAATTTTGCATGTATTCAACCCATTTTGCATGCTTCTGGTTCAATTTATCCTGCTGAGTTACAAATTGTAAAGCATGATTATCACTGTACAAAACGAACTCTTTAGGAATCAAGCAGTGCCTTCACTTCTTCAGTGCCTGTATGACCGCATAAAATTCTTTTTCATACGTGGAGTACTTAACCTTCAGCTCATTCAGTTTCTCACTGAAGTATGCGACTGGCCTGTCATCTTAACTCAAAACCACTCCAATTGCGAATCCACTAGCGTCACACCTGACCTGAAACGTGTTACTGAAATC
The DNA here is from genome assembly GCA_010110895.2 of Picea sitchensis. Taxonomy (NCBI): domain Eukaryota; kingdom Viridiplantae; phylum Streptophyta; class Pinopsida; order Pinales; family Pinaceae; genus Picea; species Picea sitchensis. The sequence continues at coordinate 64,303 of SNQJ01S0122769.1, read as the reverse complement.
TGGCAACACCAGAATTGGCTGTTCAATAATCTTCCTCTTTAACAAATTGAAGCTTTTCTCTGCTTCTTCTGTCCAATGAAAAGATTTATGTCTTTTCTTGACTGTGTCCATCATTGGTGCACTAATTCCACTGAAATTCCTGATGAATTTTCTGTAGAAACTAGCCAATCCATGAAAACTTCGAACTTCAAAGATACTCTTTGGTGATGGCCAATTCTTAATTGCCTCCACTTTATCTGGATCCATCTTCAACTTATTTGCAGAAATAACAAAACCCAAATAAATGAGCTCTGTCTTCATGAATGAGGATTTCTTCATATTTATTAGCAGCTTCTCTTGCTGTAGCCTCTGCATCACTGTAGCCAAATGTTTCACATGCTCTGCCTCTGTTTTACTAAAAATCAGTATGTCATCAAGATACACAATGACAAATTTTTCGATGAAATCCTTCAGGACTTCATTCATCAATCTCATGAAGGTACTTGGCATGTTCGTTAAGCCAAACAACATAACAAGCCATTCATACAACCCTTCGTTAGTCTTGAACATTGTCTTCCATTCATCACCTTCTCTCATGCGAATATGATGATATCCACTTTTCAAATCAATCTTCGAAAAGAATTTTTCCCCACTCAAACAATCCATCAAATCATCCATCCTTGGCAATGGAAATATATACCTGATGGTAATCTTGTTAATTTCTCTTGAGTCTGTACACATCCTCCAACCTCCATCTCTCTTTGGGCTGAGAACTGCTGGAACAACACTTGGACTCAAGCTTTCTCTAACGAACCCTTTGTCCATTAAATCCTGGACCTGTCTTTTGACCTCTTCATTCTCCTGCGACGTCAATCTGTACGCTGCTTTGTTTGGTAAACTGGCTCCAGGTATAAGATCAATGTGATGACTTATACTTCTGATCGGTGGCAACGAACGAGGTAGTTCGTCCACTACTATATCAACAAATTCCTCCAGTAACTTGTGGATTTCCTCTGGTAAATCATTCACCCTCGTATTGGTTAAAACAATTCTAGGTTTCTTGACCACATTGAATTGTGGATCTTCCTTCTTCTTAACCTCCTTAAGAAGTTCCTTCTCACTCATGAGAAGTACAGTGTTGCTTACTTCAGGTTTCACCTCTTTGTCCTTAATTGACAACATGTGAGTTCTCCCATTCTTCTCTAGGGTGTATGTGTTCTTTCTCCCATCATGAACCACATTCCTGTCATATTGCCATGGTCTACCCAACAATAGATGACAAACATCCATGGGAATGACATCACACAATATCTTATCGTTATATCCTCCTATTTTAAATTCAACTAAACATTGTTTAGTGACATTTACCTGATG
>SNQJ01S0122769.1:44158-55234 GCA_010110895.2 Picea sitchensis | reverse complement strand
ACCTTTTTGTCTTCCTCGACATCTTCATAGTCAAAATACGTGTCCAGAGCTCTAATCCAATCTAGAAGCTCTTCAACATCCAGGTTTCCCTCATATACTGGAATGTCCATTTTTTCCCTGGCACCCATCCTTGCAACAACCCTCAGTAGGCGTTCATTTGCTGCACCTTCTGCTGCAACTTCTTCTCCTTCATGTCCAGCTTCATTTTCACTTTCTGAATCACTGATATCTCTAGCACCGACTGTGAACCTCTGTGCTAATTCCATGGCATCCAACCTAGCACGCATTTCACGCATCTCTCTTTCCCCTGGTGGCTCAGGTAATTGCCTGCCCCTCCTTCTTGGNNATGGTTGAAAATATTTCTTTTCCCTGCTACAGAAAGCAAAGAAAATTTTCCTATGCTCTGATACCAAACATGACACAATCCCCCTACTCTAGACCCGCAGGTCGGGATCCGCACAAGATCTTTTCCTTTCGGCCCAAGAGCTCGACTGAATCCCCTATTTCCCTTTCGGGAACCTACCCACAACAACGCCTCGAGGAAATTCCTCTTTTATTTCAGGATATCGGACTTCGCGATTTCGCGAATCCCGTGGTCGAGCGCCTTACCTCTTAGACCTCCGAAACCCGAAATACGTAAACACTTGACCCTTCCTGATGTCAATTTCGGTTTTTCTCCTTTCGCGATTTCGGGAGTTGCGATGTCGTGCAACTCTACTCTCGACTCCTGGAGTCCCGAAACCTGAATTTCCAATTTGCCAAAATTTCGAATGTCCCGGCCTTCCCTTCCTCTTCACTTCTTCAGGGTTTCAAAACACTGAAATGTGCTTTCACTATGCCTTCGGGATTCCCAAACCTTCGAATCCCGAGATTTCGAAACTCTAAGGTTCCGCTTCCAAGGAGATCAACGACTGTGAACTCTCCCTTGACCCAATGGTCAACGCAATTTCGAGTACCGGGATTTCAATATGCTAACACTTGAATTCTCTATCCGCTCCACCTTCCGATCTTCAAAGTCCTGAAATACCGAAATGGTACTTCTCCTTGCTGTTTTCCACAAACCTCGACAAGAATCCTTTCGGACTTCAGGTACTTGATGTGTCAAGACCCAAACTTGCAACTCGGACTTTCGAAGTCCGAAACTCTGAAATAGTCTGACAGCCCCAGAAATATTGATCAACGATTGACGTTAATCTAGGCTATCCAAAGGATGGCTTTGTCCTAACCGTTATCCCTCTCGCATCTTCTATAGATCCAATGATCCCCGCTGTTTCGAGATTCTCCTCAAAGAATTTCGACCGTCCAAATTTCTTCTTCAAAGAACTTCGCTCTTAGTCAGCTCAGTAATCCTCTTCACTATGACTTGGCCTCTGCATCATGACCAAAACCCCTCTTCTGTTCTTCAACACCTTGAAGGTGCGAACTCTCCTGGGCTTCCTTTCACTAATTCAAATCTCTTATGAGATTTCTGCATGCACTCCTTGCGACACTCTTCAAATATGTCTAAGTATTTGAATCCTTTGACTCTGCGCAACTCCTTGCGACAACAATCTTCAAACCCTCTCTTTGGTTGATAAGTTCTGAACTTCCAACCAGCCTGCGCACATCCTGCACGGCTTCTGTGCCTGACTCGCACTTCTGTAGGAAATGAGAACAATGGTATCCCTCCTGAGATTTTCAGAGATGAACTCTGGACTCGTCAATGCACTCCTTGCGGACACTCCACTGCACTCCTTGCAGGAACTTGGACTCAAGAAGAGAAACAATTGAAACTCATTTCTTTACTCTCTCAGACTTCAAATACCCAACATGAAATAATACATACATAGCATAAAAGAAAATGTACAATAGAAAGAGTAAAACAACCATGAGCATAACATTCAGAATGTATACACAGAAAGCATTAGAACACCATGAGCCTGAATCAAAGCTTCATATATTAATCTCAGAACTTCTGTACATGGGCTCTTCTACACAGCTCTCTGCTTCTTCTCCTCTATGTTCTATTCTCAATTGATAAGGTTGCTAATGTTACAAATGATACAAGATGAGGGTGTCTATAGTCGGTTTTCCCTCCTACGCTCTAAACTGTCTAATATGCATTTAAATCTACCTACTTACATTAACTGCCTATAAATTCCTCTACACCTTACAGATGAGAGCAACCGCTCAAGATTTGTTTACAATATGGAAGTATGCACTCTCTTAATTATTACATTAATGTCTCAAAACATTTCAAAAAATGTGCGCTGGTGCTTTCCAACTGTCTTCCGTCTCCGCGCTTGCTTGCTGCTTGCGATGCTCATGCATCACTCGTCCTACCCACAACATAGCTCACTACGAAACTCACATCCTCTTCTCTTTTCTACATCTCTTTGTCACGCTGAGTCCTTTGCATGGTCATCATGGAAACTCTTTGTATTCTCTGGCGGTTAGCTTAATGTGTTCATCATCAGTGGCCGTTTTCCTGAGATTCTTTGGCTTCTCTGGCAATCACAACTCTTTGTATTCTCTGTCAGTTACAATCAGTGTGTTTTGGATTCTTTGGCTCATAAGCCCCTTCCTTCACATGACCACCGACGGTGACCAAACGCCCATTCAAAAGGTGCTTCCCGATCACGGTCTAGTGAGCGCTAGCTCCCCTTTTTTTCGATACGAACTTGGGCGATGGACTTCACGTGACCACGCGATTGCGGGCGCGCCTATAGGTGGTTTGAGGGAAAACCTCTTTTCACCCCACAATTCACTATGAGCCTCCACATGTCCTTTCTCCAAAACCGTGGTTTCGATTGCGGCCTGCTCAAGAAAAATTAAGACCCGAGCATGTTCTGGCCCCTCAATGCAATGTGACCGTTGATCTCACGATATTGACGATGCTCCTCGATCAACAAATCTGATCTATTGTCTTTTCCTGCCTTATTTCCTCCATCCACGGGCGATCCTTAGTCTCAATGACCAAGTGACATGTGTCCGTCCAAACCAACGGACGAGATCGATTTTGCCTTTCGGGCTTCAAGAGTCTCGATTCTCAAACTCCACTTGCTTCTGGAGCATTTCACCTGGAGTCCACGATCTAAAAACATGTGGTCTTATAGAATCAACGGTCACAATCCCTTTGGGTATTCAAGGTTCGAAAATCTCAACTTTCCAACCTTTCAACCTTCTTTTTCTTTTTCTCGGAGCTAACAATCCACTGATGCGTGTCCCTTTTGGATCAATGGTCATGATCCTTTCGCGTGTCCGGACTTCAGAATTCTCAAGTCTCAATTGGAAATCCTTGAAGTGAGATTTCTTTGAAATCTCAGATCAGCTGACACGTACTCCCCTTGACGATCAATGGTAAAGATTTGTCTTCGACGATTTTCACGTTCTGCCCATCCACAAACTTCCAAAGTTGTGGATCTTGCACCACCTGTCCTCCTCGATGACGGATGACCCCAAACCACTTTGGGACTTCGAAACTTTGGGCAAGTGCTGGTGGTATGTATCCCAAAGAAAAACTCCCAGAGTGACATCACTTACTTACGTCACTTGATGATGTGTCATGATCCTAGTAGTTTCCACGTGTCACTCATATTTGTGATTTGCACGTACTTGAAATGTCGAATCAACTTGACACTTGTCATTGTCTGATTGTGCCATGTGTATTTGCTGACGTGGTCTGCTGACATGGTCTGCCACATGTCATTGCAGACATGGTCTGCTGCATGTCCTTGTTGACGTGGTCTGCTGACCAACAACCCTGATCCAACGGTCATCGTATGTCCTCCAAATCCGATGGTCCTTATTCATTTTGGATTTTCGGTCTTCGGGTATTTCAAATCTCAAACTGAATTCTTGAAGAGAGATTTCTCTGGAGCGTAACCTCCTCGCATCTTTAGACCCAAAATAAATGTTGTTCATTGATCATGATCTTAGATCAATGGCTCGATCTGTCTATAGTGCTGCTCTTCTATCTTATCCTATCATTCCACTCGAAAATGATCTGACGGCTGCCGGGTATTCAGATAATCGATATCTCAGCCTTTCTGCTTATCTTGTCCTTCCACTTAAAAGTGATCCAACGGTCGATGTGGATTCTTCGAAGCAGATTAACGGTCGATGATGATTGTGGAACCACAACTTGCGAGTGATTTAACTTGACACCCAAACTCCACAATTTGAAGTTTTGCGTTATTGGTGGGTCAACCACAATTATCAATCTTTGAAGCTATAAAATCGGACGGTTCTGACTAATTGAGGGATTGGAAATAGCAAGATGTTTAATTCTCCTTTCAATCTCTGCAATCTATCCATGCCGTAGATTTGGCGATTGCGCATCCGACGGTCACGACTTAATACGACTTAATCTGCTCATTTTTTAGATCAACCACAATCATCGATATTTGGGTTTATGAGATCTAACGATCTAGACCGATTGCGGGATTGTAACTAGCGAGTAGTTTAATTCTTCTTTTTCTCTCTGCAATTCATCCCTGCCGTTGATCTGGAGATTGCGCATCAACAGTCTTGATTTGATCTAAGTTTCAACGCGCTATCTCTTCTGAGCTTTGATCTCTGCATACTGTTCTCTTCTCCTCCTGAGCTTATGATTTTCCTGTTTTCCATCGTCGTTGCTGTTCTTGCCATCAATGACAAGCACACTCTTCCTGTAAATCATGCCAACAATGAGCCCACATAGCTTGGGGTCATTATGGGAAGAAGTTTTCCCTGAGTATGGTTGGGAGGAAACTGGTTGGAACCATGAGAGTTTGATCTTTAAACAACCATGGATATTCCACTGGAATAGTTCACCACAATAGATCTTATATTATACTGAAATATTTTATTAATGTAGGCTTGTTTCCTTAGATATCATATTTATTAGCACTAGATTTTTGCTTAAATTATGAAAAATAACTGAATACAAAAATGAAAGAACAAGAAAAAGAACAAACTATCCACAGAAATGAACACAAGATGTATCATGGGAAACCCAATATGGGAGAAAACCTAGCTAGAAGGTGAGACCTATGCTCTGCTATCTTTTCTTCAATAATGAAATGAAAACACAAAGAAAGAGGCACTCACTATGGAGTTCCCTTTGAAATTGAGGCCTGAATGGTTGCTACATAATCTTACTCATACTCTATTATGCTCTCAAATCCACTCCTAGATGCTATGATCAAATATGGAACTAGTATAATGCTAAAGAATGGAACCCTTTCTCCTCTTAGTGGCCTAGTATTTAACATAGCCCAATAGTTGTCCAGGGTTAGGGTTTTTGCATCCTTAATCCTTAATTAGTGATAAGGTTTTGAACCTTCTAGAATATTCTTGAAAGTACACAGGTGGCTAGCCCCACATGTCTGAGTAATGGGGGTTGATGTGGCATCCACTCGTACCATGGTGGTCAACAAGGTAGTTCAACTTGTGGGAGGCATAACTTCCACACATGAGCTCCGATTGAGGTGATTTTCACACCATTGGAAAGGTATCGGTGTGTAGAACATTTTCAAGGGGATGTGAGCTATACTCACTAAGTTTTGACCCCCAAAAAATGATGTTTGATGAATCAAAATGGCTTAGGAAGGTTTCAGATCCCAAATTTCCAAACTAGGACTTGCCACTAAAATGGGCCTTACAAGTCAATTCCTCAATTTTTACACCTAAAAAGTACTAAGATAGATGAAAAATTATATAATGATCCATTCCAAATTAGAGTTGGTTAAGGCAAGGAGTTGAAGGCTAGGGAAATTCTGAAACTATTAGAATTACATTTATGTTGGGTATAATGTATTTGTGCAAGAAATATTTTATATTTTGGATACTTGGGTTAGTTTGTATTTTATAAGTATGACTTTGACATATTAATTTGATTAGTAGTGACCTGGGTGTTTGGTGTGAGAATTGTGTCATGTCTACTTTAAAATTTATCATATAAAAGGATTAGGGGCTTCAAGATTCCATTAGAGAATATGTTGGTATTTACCAAAGAATTGCAACATCAAAGTGTTAGCAGCATGTCCAAAAAGAGGAAGAGGCGTCAGAAATAAGTATCACTATGGAAGTAAAGTAATGTTAATATTTTTTGTGTTTAAGTTAATTAATTTAATATTTTTCACAATTAAGAAAATTTCTAATAATTAATTTAATTTCACATAAAGGTTTAGAGGATGTTTTACAAGTGTTTGGAAAAATTCATGTATGGAAAATGTAACTTTCATTTGGGGAAAAATTGAAAAAGAAGTTAGGAATTCATAGTTGTTGATATAATTATGAATTTAGAAGTATTTCTCTAGGTAATTGTTTCTCCTTGGGGTATTGAAAATCTGGTTATGATATTTCCATATATAATTCTGACTTGGAGTTTGTGTGCCCAGTGTTTGTAAAAAGTTTTGAATGAATGCTACTATATCTGAATGACCTATAAATCATTTTTTTATGTTATGTTTGAATAAATTGTTTGAGGAAGCCACTGACTGAACTGCCACGCGAAATAAAATAGAGTTGGGTTGTTTTCTCCATGTATGACTAAAGTTTGGGGTTTCTTTCTATATCTTTGACAAAATATCTGAATGAGTTGTATGTAACTTTGGGAAAATAAGATTATTTTATTGCTTGTATGTTTTCATTATTACCAATTTGGTTATGTGGTTTTGGTATGAGTGTCATGAGGAAACAATATATTTATATTTAGAGTTTACTATCAAGTGTTTGTAAAAATTTATGAAATAAAAATTGGTTTAGTTCAATGATTCACGTGTAACTACAAATTTAATATTTGGTTCAATACAAAATTTTTATAGAACTTCGGTGATTAAATTCCCCACCAAAAATATCAAAAACAAATATAGTGTTTTTAAATATATGTTTTTATTATTAGAGTTGTTTTTTAAAATTTTTATTTATAACATAATCAAAATTGTTTAACAATTGTCAGTTTATTACCTTTTCCTCCTAATTTAGGATGTGGGTAAGAGATATTTTTGGATAGAGACTCAAGATATATATCTAGAGATACTCATAAAAGATATCAAACACCCAGATATTATATTAAAATATATGAGCTTCTTATCAAGGCTGTAGTTGTTGTGTTCCTCAAAATCCTTCAATGAAAAATATTGGACTATGTGCTTGTAAACCTTCCAAATTAACTTATGATTAATGAGATGGATTGAGGAAGTTATTTGAGGATTCATATTTGATAAGTAATCAAATATAAAATGTTTCTTATTGTGCATGACTGTAGATTGAGGTTGTTTGCTCTATGTTTGTTAAATGCTTGAATGAATGAATTGTTCTATAAGATTAATAAACCGTAAAATTCAATTATGTTGAGGAAATTGTTGAGAAGATTCCTTTAATAAATAATTATTAGATTGTAGGACAAATATGAGTTTTTCCTTGTTTGTATGATGACAATAAATGAATTGGGATGCCATAGATTTGACAAAATACATAAATGAAATTCTATGTATTGCCTATTTGGGTTTTTAGAAAAATGTGTCTATAGGTGTTCATTTTTTGAATTAGACCAAATTCATGGGGAATTTATGCCAATTGGACTCGTAAACCCCATTTTGAATTAGAATATAAGTTTTTCATAACTCAATTCCACGATCTAGGTATTTTTCTAGAAATGTAGAACACCATGTGGGGGTTGTTTGGTTACCGGATTTTTGAATGTGAAATTATTGTTAGTTTCCATTTATTAAACATATGGAATTCTATAAAAAACAAAGTGCTATAGGTAGTGATATGCATATTGTTTGACAAATTTTTTTAACCAATCCATTTGTCATTTTGAACTGTTTGTCAAGTGTTTCACAAAACTCTTACAACTGAAAGTAGATATTATTAGAAGGGATCCAAATATCAAATGATCCAAAATCAAGTGTATTAAATTTTGATTAATGTGTCCTATATAATTCCTCAATCCATAGGTTGACTTTAACCTTTTATTGTCAAGTTTGTGTAACACTCTTAATTCCATATAAGGACTAGTTGCATTAATACTTGATTCAGATTAATGAAGTTGAATTGACAATTGGTTTGGAATATTTTATGTAACACAAGTTCAACTAATATATGAGTGTATATCTAATAAAAAACATGGATGGCTTCCAAATATCTAATCAAAGTATTTGAGTAGATGCAATACATATTCATGTAGTTGAATGTTACAAATACGTGGATGCAACCAATTATCGTCACTAGTGGGAAATAATGTGGGAAATGCCATGTCTAATAATCTTTCTATATCATATTCATTAATGGGAGACAAACCAATATCTGGCCAATCCAATGTTTGAATAGGTGTAGAATTTTCATTTTGAATAAATGTTCTTATTTCTTCCACTTCTCTCCATCCATTGGGTATTTGAGCAACAAAATATGAGGTATTAGAGTGAAAATGATTAGTATCCAACCCTTGAATATTTGCATCATTTGTCTCCATTTATTTGATATCACAATCAACAAATTAAATCTTGGTTGACACATCTTGTAGTCTTTTTGGTAGAGCAACAACTGAATCCATGTCAATTTCAACATCCATATAATATTTATCCAATTGAATTTTGTAATGTAATACATCCATAGCCTATGCTCTCTTGAAATAACATTCATAATATTTAGAATGGGAAACATGTCTCTTGACTATTAGGATGTCAATATCTTCAACACATCATGGAAGGTTCGTCGCAATCATATAAATATCTTGTGGAAAGCTAATACTGTGGCCACTACATTTATATTTCCCATGATGAGCATATATCACTTGCAATATTGGATTAACCTGTGCTATTAGTATCTCTTCAACTTGGGTAAGAACTCTTGGAACATGATGTTGTTCACCATGATCCATGTTATTCCAACAAGAGAAACGATGGAAACCTCACTCATTCTTACACATTATACAAATAGGTTCTTCTGATCCTTTGAGCACATGAATACCATGATAAGATTCATGAAAAACATGACACATTTGAACAATAGATATGTTATCAATTTTGGCCCAATTTTTTTTGTGAACTTCAATAAAGTCTCTGTCAAAATCATGGAAAGGATGTTGATTTTCTTGATCAATACGAACCCTAGCCACATGATCACATTGAGTGCCACTTGGAAGAGTTAAATGTTCTCTAAAATCAATGACATTTTCAACACCGTACAATAATCTACCTAGATTTGGAGCAAGGGGAATGTGATCATTACTTCCAACATTTATTTCCCTAAAATTTATGGATTGCATTTCTCTAAACTGATTACATTTAATGGTGTCCTATTAAGAAAAACATTAAAAACTTTAATGTCCAACTTAATTGTGCCTAAAATTGAGAAGTGCAAATGCAAAAATGAATAGCAAATCATATGCATACAACATTTACATTATATTTCCAATTATATGGTTTAGGTTCACTTGGAACAAGGTAATTAGATTGTCCTCATTGATATTGGGAATTCATTTATCTAACTATATTCAGTTGAATAGTGTCCTACCTATAAGGATAAATGTAAACATGGTTAAAGTAATCAATATAATAGATCCACTAATAGAAACTCATGATGAATGATGGTTGAAATACCTTTGTTGTTCCAAGTGAAAGAGTTTTAGGGACNATATTCAGTTGAATAGTGTCCTACCTATAAGGATAAATGTAAACATGGTTAAAGTAATCAATATAATAGATCCACTAATAGAAACTCATGATGAATGATGGTTGAAATACCTTTGTTGTTCCAAGTGAAAGAGTTTTAGGGACAACTAATTCTATAGGGGGGAGGACATTTTATCGAGAATGAGGGTGATGAAAGGTAGATACAATGCTACTAGCTATAGGTTGAAAATGATCTACCAATTGGGTAATAATATTACTATCACCCACAACTTTAGATGATACTAAATTTGTTGAATGACATCAATAACTCTAATTTTCATGTTTTGCATGTTTGCTCCATTCTCCAAACTTGGATTCACATTTGTAGAAGTCTCAGGGTTTTGGTCTATTGGCAGGTTATGTTTATGTACACAATATTCCCAAACATGAGAAGTTTCCCCAATAAAAAAATGTTGTTAACAGACCGTGGAACAATAGAAATATTTGGAGTAAAAAAATATTCTAGGAAAGAAACATTAATATTAAATTTTCTTTGAATGATATAAAATAAAATACAATACTTATGACTATTGGGAAAATGATTTTGAATATTATTTCCAGTTGTTCTCTACAATATGTAGCTCTTATTCATTCATTTATTGCATCTTTATTTTGTTAATACCATAAATGACAAAGCTCATTATCCCTCTCATGTGATGTTGGAGAACGAGTGCATTTCATACTATTCTTTTTTTTTTTTGTAAGTAAGTATAATATATTAAAATCCTCTCAAAAACAGAGTATCAGAGCACATTACATGATGTTCAGTCTGAAGTAGATGGACTGCCCCAACAGAGGGGAAACCAGTCCATGAATTCAGAATTATCCTGCTGTTCATTTATTCTATTGCCTATGGAGGTACATACTGTTTGTACTTAAAAACTTTACCAAAAAACAGCATGAAATTGACAAGTTAAACAACGGGCATCTGCAGCTTAACTGATGTGCTAGATATACGGAGAGTACTCGGGCCCCTTGGGCTGGGCGTCTTCTGTCCACGGCTCCTCCTCCATGTAAGTGACCTGGTCGCCCCAATTCGTGTCACCGTCCCCCTCATCCACAGTATTATCAGCTTTGGTGCCTGAAGTTGCGCCCATATCCTTTGCTGTGTCCATAGCTTTATCCCTGGTCGCGTCAGCAACATCTTCCTTAGTCGCACTCGGTGCCGGGGCTGGAGAGTCCACGTTCTGTCTAGGGAGCAGGGAGTCCTGCAGGGAGGCGAGAGTGCTGAGGAAGGTGTCGACCTTGATATCCGTTTCCTGGAGACGGAAGTTGAGGTCTTCCACGCCCTGGCGAATGCCAAACGCCAAATCATACAGTGCCGCCATACTTTCCCAAATCTGCTCTGGTGAAGAAGCGTCCCGGGGAAGAGGACCTGCGCCTCGAAAGTTCTGATGAGGGTCGGGCTCGGGGTAGGGGGGATGCTCCGGAAGGG
>SNQJ01S0122769.1:13523-40356 GCA_010110895.2 Picea sitchensis | reverse complement strand
TATATTTTTAATTTATAACTTTTTACTTACATTCACATTCGTTCAAATGTGAAGTATTTAGTCTCCCTGTAATATTTAATATATGTATGAATAATTATATGCTTAATATATGTATGAAGAATTATATGCTAATTACATTCACATTCGTTCAAATGTGAAGTATTTAGTCTCCCTGTAATATTTAATATATGTATGAATAATTATATGCTTAATATATGTATGAAGAATTATATGCTAATTATGCTATATATGTATAGCAATAAGGTTATTATATAAATTAATATATAAAATATTTGTTTTTACTAAGATATGTATAAAATATTTGCTATGCTTTCATGCAAATTTTCAACCGATTTTTACATGAGAATTAGGAGTTTATGTTTCTATTGCATATACTGATATAAACTAAATTTAAATTGGGTAGTAATGTGTACTCAATGCCTTTATAGTTTGATGTGCTTGCTTCCATTCGCCTCTCTCTAATAGCCTAGCTCTAACAACAACAAAGTTGCCTCCACCTTCATCTCCCACCGCATGTTGAGACTCACTGAAATGGAAAAGGGCATGCAAATATAGTTGCTATTCCTTAACACCAAGTTTAGGAAACGTGCCCTGAAATCACAACCTTCCATTATGAAACTTCTTAATAAAAGGATGCCTATCGACGTAAAAATAACATCATCTCACTTTAACTATTTACATTATTATTCTTCTTAACTTATTCATTTTAAAATCTCTTTAATTGTAAACCATTGTCATATACTGTTTTGTTTTGAATAATACCTCAAAATGTATCGTGTGATGAAAACAATGTTACGTATGTTGAGTTAAAATGGGTAAAAAAGGAAAGGATGATTTCTTCTTGTGCATAAATGTAAATAAGGTTGTTAGCTATATGTTTGTTAAAATGTTTGAATGAATGAATTGTGTCATAAGATTAATAAACCCTTCAATTCACTTATGTTGAGAAAATTAATGATACGATCACTTGAATGTATATTTATTAGATTGTAGGACAAATCTGGGTTTTTTGTTTGTTTGTATGATGACAATTAGTGATTTGGGATGCCATATGTTTGATGCAATATGCAAATGAAATTCTATGTATTGCTTGATATGCAAATTAAATTCTATGTATTGCTTATTTGGGTTTTTAGAAAAAACATGTTTACACATGTTTTTTTTTTTCTGAATTAGATTAACTTTAGGAGGAATCCATTCCAATTGAACTTGTAAGTCCCATTTTGAGTCTAAATATAAGGTTTGCAAAACTTGATTCCACGATCTATCTAGAAACATAAAACACCCTATAAGGGTTGTTTGGTTCACAAATTTTGAAAGAGCAATTATTTTTAGTTTCCATTTATTTAATATGGAAAGGTGTTAGAAAGAAAGTATTGTAGGTAGTGATATGCATATTTTCTGACAAAAGTTTTTAATCAATACATTTGTCATTTTGAACCATTTGTTAAGTGTTTGAAAAAACTCTTACACTTGAAAGTAAGAGGTTATTAGAATGGATCCCTGTCACACACCCGCTACGACAACTAATTTTTTTTTTTGTCTTTTCTTCGAGGGACAGAATCCCTAAATTTCTACAGGGCCTAGCGTAGACCATCCCTTCCCTTATCCTCCTCCAAGCGACCACAACCTAGCCTTAGCGCAAGCGCCTTTCACAACTCGCGAGTTGGAGAGTCAAGGCTCTCGACTCCTCTTTCTCCAAACGCTGATACCTGAAATGCGATATGGGTATGGCTCCCTCCTCACTAGCGCTTGCTACATATAACCATAGGCTAGGATAAACACTAGCACTACTCGCAACTTGCGACTTCATGAGTTGGAGTGTTGAGCCCTCGTGCTCCTCCTTTGTGAATCCTAGAAACGCGAAAGGTCAATGTTACGTGGACTTTGCCAAAGCGACACGTACACACCACTTGTCTCCTCCACTGTATTCTTCTTACGAGTTGTGTCGCTGTCGCCCGTCGCACGAGACCTCGACTCTCGGCGTTTCGTGACCTTAGCGATCAAGGTGCAACTTCTTCACCCTTCGAAACCCTGAAACACGATAAGTCAACAATGGGTTGACTCTTTCCCAGGCAACATGTGTCCACCACCTGTCAACCACGCAGTCCCCACCTAACATATGTGCCACGTGTTCGCACGAGCCCTCGATGCTCGACACTTCACGACTTCTGCAGTCGAAAAGAAATTCTTTCGACCTTTGAACCCCCAATACACGATACCACGCGGAGGTTCTGATCCAGCGGTTCTCCCGTGGCTTGGATCCAACGGTCTGGATCCTTTCGCGATTTTGCGTATCGCGAGTCCTTAAAACTTTGCCCATTGACTCCTTCAAGTCACGAGTAAGAGAAACACTGAGCTTTCGCCACGTGCCTTCCTTGATGGACGGCTATGATCAAATCGCGACTTCGCACATCGCTAGTTCGAACAGTATGTTCTTTGACCTTCTTGCTCTACGAGTCAACGAAATGCTGAGCTCTCGCCACGCGTCCCTTCTAATGGACGACTCTGATGATTTCAGAACTTGTCTCATGGACCTTCCTCCGGATCCAACGACTATCGGTCCCCTGCACTCGACCTGACGGTTCAGATATATTCTCCTGCACACTCTTCTCCGTCTATATGGACGTAGGCTCCAATGGTCCATATTTTCCCCTATGAATCTATGATTCACCTTTCAAGACTTTGGGGAAATCCTCACCTCTATTTCCTCGAATTGAACCAATGGTTCAGATCTGATTTCGATCATGGTCTCTATCACTCCTGAGTTTTCATACTCTCTGACACCTCCAAAGGGTTTCTCGACCTCTGCACTCCATGCAGGGTTCTTGCACACAATGGTACGATCCTTCCTGAGAGTATCTAGAACTTGAGGAGTTTTGGGTTCGGTTTGTCTCATAGAGAGCCTATGCCAATCTGCACTACCTCTCCTGAGCTTAACAAACTTCATCCTCCAAGGGACTCTAAACAATTAGGAAGGTTGACATGCATACATGAAACTGTGTCTGAGGTCGATGAACACACAGTTCATGACTCTGGCTTATGCCTCCATAGGACACAAGAATTTATGAGTATAAAATCATCTCCTAACCATATAATTTCTTACTGGCCTATTTATACAATCAAGCATAAATAGGGGAGATACAATATATCCATTAAGTAATATGCACAATTCCTGAAACATACACAGTATAACCAATTCATACACAATTACGGCTAAATTACACAGGGTAGGAAATCGCTTATCTATTACAGGTTGCTTCCAACCAACTGACTGTGGGTGTTCATCCTTCCACCTGACCATAGGCACAGAGGCATTCATTCTTATCACTCTAGCCACCCCCATGCCAAGCCATGATATCACCAGGGAATTCTCACACTTCTCGAGGATTCTTCCTCCGTTTTTGCTTCTGTTTGGGTCATGTTCTCTGTAACTTAGAGCTTTCTCTCTCTCAGTTATGGCCTCGGTGAGGTTTCTCAGATGATCCTCGACATCAATCTCACAGACTTCAGTTCGTGACTCGCTGGAGAGCTATGTGCATCTCCCTTGCGAGCTTATGCTCCTCCATCCAGTGTCTCTTCTCCCTTGTATATCCCCCTTACCCTGGAAGGTTTTTGCCGACCTATCCTGTTCCTTCTGTCAGAAGGAAGCTCAGGTCTGCAGGTCACTGTGGTACTTTAGGCTGACAACCCATGTTTCCATTCATGGGTGTGGTTGATTGTTCAACCATGAGTCCTTTCTTCATTAACTGATTTCTTTCCTTGGGATTCAAAGGAGGTTTGTCATCCTTATTAAGGGAGATTTGGGGTTATTTTATATATGAACCCTCTTGTATAGTTTTCACATTCTTCCTCTAGTGATATCATGGCCAATAATTTCAAGGATTCATCCCCACAGTCAGTTATTTGGCAACTTAGTCAATAATACATTTACATTGTCCTCATGCCTTAGCATGGTAATTCCTATTTTATGATTAATTACAAATTGGGGGAAACAGGGTGTTACAATTCCCTCCCCCTTAAAGGAACACCATCCTCGGTGTTCTTTCTCAAAAACACCTGTCATGCCTTTCTCATTTAGCCAATTCAAAAGTCTTGACCTTTGTCCTCGGTCAGGTCCTCTTTCAGGATCTTAGTCTTCGTCATCTGCCTTCAATAATTCTTGGACAACAAGCACATTAATCACAATTTTGTGCAAAAACATCTTACTGTTGTTCAAAATTCAAAAGGAAATTTTCATAATCTTAGCACAATACTTATCTGTGCAGTTTGTGGATCTGTATCCACATGGTAGTTTTGTTATCCGTGCTCATCGATTTCCTTGACGTACCCATTGGGTGCATGATTCCAATTCAATAGTTCACAAGAGATATCATGATTCCATCTTCCTTTCCAAGGTTTTTCCGCACAGGAAACTACCCACCGTGTGCATGATCCCAATAGTTTACAAGAATTATTAAGGTCTCCTCTTCCTTGTGGTCACTCACTCTCCAGGCCCAGGCTAAGGCATCCCCTTCACTGTTATACAGTCCCTCGGGCGATCCATCTTGCCCTGCCAAGGTTTTCTTGCACAGGAAAATTTTAGAGACTCTATCGAGTCTTACAGTTGAGGTGTCCCTCAGACTTGCTCTGTCGAGGCGTACCTCTAGCTTGTGTTACCTCAACACAATAATTTTCAGGCGATCATGGCTTATCACAGGGTTTTCATGGCTCAGCAGTAGCCTTTTTTTCATCATCTTAAGCTTTGACAACCTTCATCTGTTTCTTCTGGACAGATATTTTCTCCTCACCTGTGTCACAGGTATACAACATTCGTGAGACATCATTATAAATTCCAACTTTCAGAATTTTTATTGCAAATCTGTCACCCACAGATTTTTCCAATCTCTTCTTTTATTTTCATATATGTTTCGTACGAAACTAGATTCACAAGCATGGGAATTTCTTTCCCATAACATTTTAGCTCAGTAGGAAATCAGTCTCCCTTATGGGCTTACAACATTGCCATATCCAAGACTCTTTCTTCCTGCAATCATTCCTCAGCTAATCAAATTGTTAGTTCTCATGCACATACATTTTTATCGCACCTTTTCAACTTCATCACAACAATTTCAGAATTGTGCATACTTAACAATTAAATTACTTTCTCAAAAAGGAAATACCATTCCTTGTAGTTTGGCTCAGTAGGAAATTGGTCTTCCTTATGGACTTACAACACTGCCATATCCAAGACCCTTTCCTACCTGCAATTTCATTCTTTACATAGCCAAACAATTGTTAGTTTTTCATGTACATTACCTTTTTCGAAAATCAAGTATACTAACAGTCTAGGTCATTTCATCTATTCAAGGATTCAAAGCGAAAGGATACATCATCCCTTACCTATGCATCATTCCAGCCTACCAAAATTTCAAAATGTGATTCATATATCAATTGATTTTAATGAATGCGCCAACATTTGTGGCCACATTCATACCCAATGCACTCTTGCATTGATTTCAAGTTTTTCACACTTTATGACAGGTTCTTGTCCATGGTGTGTTAGAACTTAACCAACCTCTCCACCACATGGCCTATTCGTTTTCATTCATTCTTACAACAGGACCATGCTTCCTGTTATAGGCTGATCACGATCCCAAATTAGTACACATGAAACTTAAAAGTTTTGCATGAATGCACCCAAGCATTATGCCTTCATTAATAACTAGGGTGCCAACACTCATGGCCACCCAAATTTGGTTTTCTCTAACACCTATACAATGTGAGTAGAAATGTTGGAAGGTCCTCCTTCCTCAATGGGAAATCCATTGTCTGTCCTTTATGCAAATATGCATTTCCTTGAAGTAATTCCATGCAACGTGCTATGTATGAGAACTTTTGTTTCCAATCGTTCCTTGATTGGTCCATGTGTTCATGAAATATCAGTTCATGAATTCTTCCAAGGGTTACAATCGGTCTTTACTACCGGAGGTTCATGCCTCCATCATTTAGGTTCTCCTTCCTGAATCATACCCTACTTGGGTATCCATGGCATACCTCTGCCCTTTCAATTTTCATGCATAACATGAGACAATAAAATATTTCGGAAGGGGTTCTCACCCGAATCCTTTCATACCCTGAGCCACATAAACATGAACATTTTTATACCTGTTCTTGGCTGCTAGCACTCTCTTTCTGATCTCTACCTCATCAATAGTGCTTTAGCAGGACTTTCACAGTCCTGTCAACAATCTTTCGGCCACAGCCTTCTCCTGGTCATCCTCTGCTTGAGGTTGCCCGTCATTGGCAATTGTCTTCCTCAATAGCTCCAATTCATTTCTATACATAACATGCATCATCATAGTCACAATTATATTAGTCATAATATTAAACCAAATGCATGTATCATAACATTCAAATTCATAAACATATTCAAAATGTCCTAGCATATCTTCATGCACTTCATCATATTATCTTCAAATGTTCCCACAAGTGAAACACAAACAAATTTCAATTGCATACAATCCTTATCACTATGTGTCAAAACCTTTTTACTTTCATTGGCATACCAACTTTCTCATCCAAGAGAAAACATAATACTTAGAGAGGAAAGAATTGGGGACTCTCCCCTTCTTCCAACTCTTTCTACACCGCTAGGGCTAGAGTTCAGCCTAGTCGAGTTATCTCTAAGGCCTTATTGTATTTTCTTAATCATGGCTTCAACCAAGCCTTATCAGTTAAACATACTCATTTATTCATTTAATCATACTTGGGGGGTTTACTTGCCTCTTACCAACTATACCGGTTTCCACAATTGCTCTTTTTCTGAGCAACCCTGGGTTAGGCTCATCCTAACTCTTAGGATACTTCAGCATGCTTTAATAGAAAAATATTTTTCCCATAATGAATCATGAACATGTGCATCTTGCACACTACCATTCGGTTATCAGAATTGGTCAATATTTATTTATTAGTCTTCTTATTTGTTACATGATATTTTTCAAAATGTAATCCGGTATTCTGTTGTATATATATAAGCTTGTGGCTTATTGCTTAATTCTCAGCAGTCATTAAGGTTGTGTTAGCACATAATTATGACTGGGGGTACTCTCTTGAAGAAGTGTCCCTTGGGCAAGAAAAAAGATCCAAAAAACCCACTTTCCCAAAGTTTTGAGGGTGGGCGCGTCATTTTAATGAACGAGCACTTTTGGGCGATCACGATATACCCGCCTGAATCTACGACTCTCATGCGATTCCGGACCCCCCCAACTTTCTGCCTTTAACGAGGGGGGGGGTCTGGAATCGTGCACACACCTTTCCAATGGTGGAGATTGGGGCGCCCAAATAAGCGGCTCTCAAGCCTTTCCAGACCCTCTTGCCATTTTGCTTTTAATGAGAAGGGGGAGTCCAGAATGAGGTGGCCCCCCCACCTGTCGTGTTTACCTCCTGCACACCTTTTCCATCTCAGGACCCACGTATCCTGCCATGTCCAACCACATGCCCCCCTTTAATCTCATCTCCCTATCGCCGCCTGCCATGTGTCCCTTTCACCCAGTCACCTCCACCTCAACACCTTCCTCCATTCACTATCTCGTGTCCCCATATCACTTACACAAAAACACCCCTTTCCCCCCCGACCTCACCTTCACTATACTGGCGCCTACAACCTCCTCGTCAAGCATGCCACATCTTCCACCTCTCATCCCATGAACCATTCAGCTGGTCTAGGTGGCCCCTTGAGAACACCTCCATGTCCCCAAAAGGCAGAGTTGACCAGAACCGTTCCTGATCCCAAGAGGGTGGTTATTGCAGTTGTTGGAGGTGGTTCGACATCGTCTCTTCCATAAATGGAAAGTCTGGCAAAGGATTGAAGCACACCAATCCATCCGTAGGACAGTCAAGAGTCTGATTGCAATCGTCCGAAGTCTGCATGCGCAGACTGTCAGAAAGCATGCAGACATAATGCTTTTATTGCAATATCTTGTTTTTGCTGCTAGGGTTTTGTATGGAGTATATTTGGGCGTTTTTGCCATTTTTTGTAAAGGATCGATGGTTGAGAAAGGCTCCCGATTGTAAAAGATTTAACGAAGCACTGGTTATTCTGATTATGTATTAACATCTGAGACTTCTTACCTTATGAATGTCAACTTCTTTCCATGTCTTTGTTCATACTGTATTAGAACAACTCAGAATTGGAGGATCCAGTCGAGTTGTAGCTGTTATAGGATGATGTAGGTTGGATCACCGTAACAGTTGCATTGTCTCTAATCGGTATTGTGATTTTCTCAACGCTGAATGACTTGGAATTGGAGGATCCAGTCAAGTCACCCCTTCGGTTACCCGAAACTCTGAACCAAGAGGATCTTGCATTTAGAGTTTTTCTTCTGCAAACTGCTGAAAGGCCTGTTGCTCGAGGTAGTTTTGCTCACTCCTCTCACCAAGTCTTCCACCTGCCCATTTTAAAATCAACCCACTGACTGAAGTTAGATCAAGACCTCCTTTGTTCTTTACATACCAGACCTGGTCCCTGAGCTAGAGTGATTCCATCCTGGGTCTCTAACCATTTGATCACCCATTAAAACTATCGTGACATAAAACTGATGGGCGTTGGGCTCTGCTCCTGCAAGCAATCCAGGAGTGACTTCTGACGCTAACAGGTTGTGACTTTGTTTTCCTGACAGAGTCTTCACACAGTTCCTCCACAAGGAACTCCTTTAGCATGCAACTTCCTTATTGCATATCCATCACTATTTGTGATGGCATCAGCCTTGAGTTAGCTTTAGTTGTCTACCAAATGTTCCCTTAAGGAATATAAACATGCATCTTTGTCATGTACCTAATTACGTATTCTAGTTTTTTTAACTTACATCCATGATGTATTTAACCATATTCATAATCCTAAGCCTGCATGTAGCTGTCATAGGTATATTTCACAACCCACATACATCTTTACTTTTAGGATCAGTTAACTCAGGATTGTTCACAATCCTTCTCATGTGATTCCCAAAGGCATAATCATTTGCCTCTTATTATGAAAACATAACATCTTTGCTCATTTACCCTTCTATCTAATAATATTAGTATTCCCTAAGAAAAGGGAATGCAGTCACCTCAAGCTATTACTTGGAACATAACTTTCGTGACTCTTCAGAATGGGGTCAACCATGCATCCATAGTATTTGTTTGATCTGGACAAGAGCGATTCTTGCTTTATATTTCCCTCATTTAGGCAGTCACCTCGTGTCTTTAGTATACCTATATTCTTACATTATACATGTTCTTGTACATGTAATATCATTCATACCTAACTGGTATTAAATTAGGCTTTATATCAAGAAGCTTCACAATGCATTAAATCCATGCACTCAAGCATAACACACACAAACCTAACCAAACATTTATCATGCAAGCTCATTGCTTGCACCCCTTCCATGTCATTCACACACATGGACATATCCGACTTCTATATTCTTTCTTTCTTTTTTCTTTTTTTTTCCAAGGATCTTCCAAGCATCCTTATGATCACGTATACACATTCATGTATATGTAGGTGCATCTATTGCACCTTTTTACCTAATGCATTCACTTGATAGTTTAATTTCATCATTAGTGTCCTTTAGTTTGAACGGTCCACTTACATGACTAATCTCATGAGTCATACCTCATGTTGGTGTTGTCTTCTCTCATGGCTATAACCAAATAGGGTCACTTTCCTCTTTATGCGAAAACATCTTAGCAATAGACATAACGTCCCATAGGGTCTTGCCATCTCACTTTCACAGTTAGGGAGTTATATATAGATTTTCAATATCATGAGGAATTATACAATAGGATCTGCTTTGGTCCTCAAATTCCTTTATGCCCACAAGGTATGCTGTTATATAACCGACCATTATCAGTGCCTAATGTTCCAACTATGCTTAGAGGCGACGTCACTAACATCAGGTTTTTTAGCTTTCGGGCTTCAACTACCCTTAACAGAACCACATACCTTTAGTTATCCACATTCAAGTATTATTATCAATGTTAATTAACATATCCCTACTTAGGTAAGAGTGGTCATCACTTTGACAAAGGGGTTAAATAAATTCTTCTATTGAAATTCAGAAAGAATTCCCAAAATCACAAGTTAAATATGCAATCCTTCTCCTCAAAGAGTAAATCATGGAGATAACTATATCTCATGCATTGACTCGTTGCATGGCAAGACCCGTAGGCCAAGTGTTGTAACCATTCGATACCAATTTGTCACACTTTTCGCTTCGACGATTTTTTTTGTCTTTTCTTCGAGGGACAAAATCCTAGAATTTATATGGGGCTAAACGCAAACCATCCCTTCCCTTGTTCTCCTCCAAGTGACCAAAACTTGGCCTTAGTGCAAGAACCTTTCACAACACAAGAGTTGGAGAGTCAAGGCTCTCAAATCCTCTTTCTCCAAGCGTCGATGCACCGAAATGCGATGCGGGTGAAACCCTCTCACTGGCAGCTGCTACAGCTATAGCAGGCCAGGCTAGGATAAACACTAACGCTTGCTACTTGACTTATGACTTTGCGGTTGGAGTGTTGATTTTCGTCTCCTCCTTTAGCAGATCCCGAGAAGTAGCCAGAAGGTCCCGCGTTACGTGGATTTCATAGCGATAGCATTACGTACACTTGTCTCCTCCCGCGTATTCTTCTTGAGGCATTAATGGCTACCACGCGTCGCGGGACCTGCGACTCTTTCGGCATTTCATGATCTTAGCAATCAAGGTGAAACTTCTTCGCCTTTGAAGCCAACGGAAAACGATAAGAAGTAAGCAATGGGTTGACTCTTTCCCGGTGACATGTGATCCACCATGACCGATATGCGTGGTCCCCGCCTAACGGATGTGCCATGTGTTGCATGAGCCCTCGACGCTTGACACTTCACAACTTCTGTTCGAAGAAATTCTTTCGACCTTTGGAACCCAGATATCTCGTTACCGCGTGGAGGTTGATCAGCGGTTTCTCGCTTGAAACTTGGATCAGCGGTGGATCGCTTTCATGATTTCATATCCATGAGAGTCCTTAAAAATTTTCCCATTGACTCCTTTGAGTCGTGAGTAAGTGAAACGCTAAGCTTTCACCATGTGCCCTCTTTGATGGACTAATATGATCAAATCACGACTTCGCACATCGCTAGTTCGAAGAGTATGTTCTTTGACCTTCTTTCTCTTCGAGTCAGCGAAATGATGAACTCTCGCCACATGTCCTTACGATGGATGACTTTGATGATTTCAAAATTTGTCTCATGGACCTTCCTCGGATCGATGACTATGATTTCTGTGCTCAATTTGATGGTTGGATCTATTCTCCTAACGCTCTTCTTGAGATGCGGGCGTAGTACAATGGTCCAGATTTTCCCTTGCGAATCGATAGTTCGCCTTTCAGGACTTTGGGGGAAATCCTCACCTCTATTTCCCCGAATTGAACCAATGGTTTAGATCTGATTTTGATCACGGTCTCTATCACTCATGAGTTTTCATATGCTCTGACACCTCCAAAGGGTTTCTCGACCTCACGCACTCCATGCGGAGTTCTTACCTGATGATATGATCCTTCACGAGCTTGTCTAGGACTTGAGGAGTTCTGGGTTCGGTTTGCCTCATAGAGATCCTATGCCAACCTGCACTAACTCTCCCGAGCTTAACAAAATTCATCCTCAAAGGGTTTCCTAAACAATTAGGAGGGTTGGCGTATTATTACCTTGAAGCTGTGTCGAGGAATTGACGAACACCACGATTAAAATACGGCTTATGCCTCCATAGGACACAATAATTTACGAGTATAAAAAATCATCTCCTAACCATATAATTTCTTACTGGCCTAGTTATACAATCAATCATAAATAGGGGAGATCTGATTATATCCATTAAGTAATATGCACAATTCATGAAACATACACAGTATAACCAAATTCATACCACAGTTACGGCTAAATTACAAAGGGTAGGAAATCGCTTATGTATTATAGGTTTCTGCCAATAGTATTTGTGGGTGTTGGTCCTTCCACCCAACCATGGGCACATAGGCATTCATTCTTAGCACTCACGGCTACCCACTGTGCCAAGCCATGATATCACCGAGGAATTCTCACAGTTCGGGGTTCTTCCTCCGTTTTTGCTTTTGTTTGGGTCATGTTCTTTGTAACTCAGATCTTTCTCTCTCGATTATGGCCTCGGTTAGGTTTCTTAGATGCTCCTCGGCATCATCCTACAACCTTCGATTCATTGACTCCACGGAAGCTGCGCATCTCCATTGCAAGCTTATGCTCCTCCGTTCCATGTCTCTTCTCCCTTGTATATCCCCCCTTACCCTAGAAGGTTTTGCCGACCTATCCTATTACTTCTGTAAGAAGGAAGCTTAGGTCTACAGGTCACTACGGTACTTTGGGCTCATCCCATGTTTCCATTCATGGGGTAGTTGATTGTTCGACCACCAATCCTTCTTCGATGTGATTTCTGCTTTCCTTGGTTTGGAGGAGGTTTGGCTCATCATATATCAAAGGGAGATTTGGGGTTATTTGATTTATGAACCCTCTTGTATGGTTTTCACATTATTCCTCTAGTGATATCATGGCGGTGCTCAAGGATTCACCCCATGAGTCAGGTTGTTGCCTTCAGTCAATAATACATTACATTGTCCTCATGCCTTAGCATGGTAATTCCTATTACATGATTAATTACAAATTGAGGGAAATAGGGTGTTCTGATCAGTATCAAATGATCCAAAATCAAGTGTATTGAATTTTGATTAATGTGTCTTATATAAGTCCAATTTTGATTAATGTGTCTTATATAAGTCCTCAATCCATAAGTTGACTTTAACCTAGGTTGACTTTAACCTTTTATTGTCAAGTTTGTGTAACCCTCTTAATTCCATATAAAGACTAGTTGAATTAATACTTAATTCATATTAAGGATGCTGAATTGACAATTGGTTTCAAATATTTTATGTAACACATGTTAAACTCATGGATGCATGTATATGGAATAAGAATAAATGCTTATACTATGGGAAATGGATGGAATTATGAGTCTTTAATTTCAAGAGTAGATATTAATTGTTTTGTTTAATTGTTTTATTGATTTTTATTATATGTATTATATGTATGATCATGATTTCTTCATAACTGTTAGTGAGAAATTGTGTGAGGGCCAACTATCTCTCTAATGGATTTAGCACATCAAAATATGATAATATTAAGAAAAAAAGAAATTCCCTTCAAAAATGAGTCTTGGCCAATTGTTTAGTTTTCATTAACATATTGTGAAGGGGAACTGCATGAATCTCCCATAGAGCTTTGTATTGACATGCGAGAATAGACACTTTTTTCTCAAGTAATAATCTGCACAATGCTTTGTATGTATTTGAACATAATTCAACAATTGATCATAATCTTCATGAGGATCGAAAGAAAAAAATCATGCACTATTCAATAGGTAGGGATCACCATTTATGATTCGACGAACTATAATGTTTCATTGATGAATGCCACATGGATTCCATTATGTTACATATCTATCAAATAATTTCTTTGTAGCATGCGTGTTTATGTTGGGGAATAAGGTGGAACATGATGTGAATCAGACAAACAATACTATAGATAATCGAAGAGGAAATATAATTTTGAAGACAGAAAAGGTGGTGTCTAAAGACACGGTTACAACACTTAAGCACATTGCATTGTGATCAAAATATCACAATGCATATTGGACATCTTATACACAACAATGATATCACTTGATCACTTGATCCACTTGATGATAATGACCCATTGGGTATGATATTTATAGCTTCAATATATAACCAACTTCCTTGAAATCGAAAGGATCTTGTCCATATATAACTATCGATTGTTAGAGTTGACTCTGTCAAATTCGTACTCTCAAGTCAAATCAATAAGGATGATTGACTTGACCATCCATGTGTTGAACTCGTAGTCGATTGTTCGGTTGGTCAATCCACTGACTGGCTATCTTCGACTATTGGTCGATTTTTAGACTGACAAACTTGTCGACAACTCGACTGACTAATGTAGAGATATGGTAAATTGTCTAACTGACTGTTTCCAGATGTGGGTCGACTGCTCAACCGACTAATTCCAGGAGAAGTGTGATGAACCATCATGAATTGATGTTGCAACACCCCCCCCATCAACACACGACTCTAGAGATTCAGGAGGTGAAATTATGTCATCATGACACCCCTCCATAATTGCATCTTCCTAAAGCCCAAGCATTGTATGGAACTTGATAAATATAGCTTGAGATAAAGGTTTAGTGAAGATATCAACAACCTAATCAGCTGTTATGCAATATTCAAGGGAGACAATGTTCTCATGAACCAACTGTACCAAATAGTGAGAATGGAGCTCAATATGCTTCATCTTACTGTGGGAAATAGGGTTATCAACAAATTGTATGCCACTTTGTTTGTCATAGCAGATTATAGTCGAGATCTGAAAAGGAAATCCAAGTTCACCTAGAAGTTTGTGGATCCAGACTGCCTCTGAACCTGCCTGAACGATGCCATGATATTATGCTTCTGTAGTTGAAAAGGAGACTATATTTTGTTTCTTTCATGACCACACCAACAACCCAGTGCTGAGGTGAAACACATATCCAGAAGTAGACTTCAAATCATCACTATCGTGAACCCATTCATATTCAGTGAAGCTGACCAACGAATCTGAACTTCGATAATAATTGATATCAAAATGAGCGATGCCCTTGAGATAACAGACAATTAATTTGACTTATTTATATTGTCTTTCTCTGAGGTCTTGCATAAATTGAGAAACAACACTAACAACAAAGGAAATGTCAATTCGACTATGAGTAAGATAAATAAGAATGCCGACCAGTTGTAGATAAAGTGTAGCATCGACTGTGGGAGTTTGATAAGTTTTGGTGAGATTTATTCCATATTGAAAAGGAGTAGCACATGGCTTACAATAAACCATATTAAAATGTGTCAAAAGATCCATTACATATTTATATTGATAAATGAAAAAACATCACACAGTGGTAATACTTGAAGACCCAAAAAATAATGTAGAGTACCAAGATATATCATGTAAAAGGAGTCAACAAGTTGTTTCTTCAATATAAGAATGAGATCAATGTTATTTCTAGTAATGACAAGGTCATCAACATGTACAACAACAATAAAAGTGTCTCCATTGGTATGGAGTACATACAAGCTGTGATCAGATTCACAACGTTTGAAACCAAGTCGAAGAAAGAAACTATCAATCTTAGCATACCAAGCCCGTGGAGCTTTCTTCAAATCATAAAGAGAATTCTTAAGTCGACAAACCATTTTAGAATCTGGCACAAAAATAGGAGGCTATTCCATGAAATTTTTTTCAGCTAGGTCTCCATGAAGAAAAACACTCTTCACATCCATCTGATGGATTTTCCATCCAAAATGAACAACAAGGGAAAGAATCAGTCGAACATTTTTCATATATGTAACAAGAGAAAATGTCTCAATGTAGTCTATATCTTCTTGTTGAGAAATTCCCTTCGTAACCAAGAGAGATTTATGTCATTCAAAAACACATTCAGAGGTAAATTTGGTCATGTAGACCCATCGACACTTCACAACATCCTTTCCTTGCGGTCGAGAATCTACGTCCCAAGTGTGATTCTTCGACAAATAATCAATTTTTATCTGCATAGCCATTTTCCCATTCAAGTCATCCTTGAACATATGATTCAAAAACATGATCAAAAGTTTCAAGTACACGAGTCATTAATGCAACAATGTAATGTTTCTTTTGACTTCGAGTTTGTCGTCCAGAGGAAATATCTCCGACATCAGGTCCGATAGCTTCAATTTTCTTGACAGCCCATCTGGGTAGACAAGAAACATGTGAACTATTGTTCACTGTAGAAGGTCGATCAAAAGTTAGAAAAATTTTAGTCAACAAAGATGGTGAACCAGTTGAAACAAATATCAATGGACTAATCAACTCAGAGGTCAACGATTTACTCCAAACATGAACAAAATTCGACTATCCAGTCGGAGGATTGAAAAATGGAATAGGAGAACCATAGTCGGTAACAACATCAAACTGATCATCTTGCAGTAATCAAGAGGAGGAATTCATCAAATTGATTCCAAGAGACTTCTCATCAAACCATACATTTCCTCTAGTAATTATTTTCTGTGTGACATGAAAAAAAAATATACAGGCCTTAGAATCTTCATATTATCCCATCATGATGCAAGCATGAATATTTGCATCCAACTTGTTTATGAAATCATCGAAAATGTGATCCCAGGAAACAGATCCAAACACTTAGAGGTGGTTGACTGAAGGATTCTTTCCACACCATCGTTTGATTGAATTCATTAAAGGAAAAACTTGAGTCAAGATGTGATTGAGTAGATAGTTTTCACAATATACAACTTTAGCCTAGAAGCGAGGAGGCAGATATTTGGCCTGCAGAAGACATCTAGCCATTTCAACTAACATCTAATTCTTGCATTTTGCAATGCCATTCTACTGAGGTGTGTGAGGAACCGACCGATTCCAGTCAATACCAGATCGAATAAGGTATTCTTCAAAAGGTCGAATTACATACTCACTACCATTGTATGATGTCAGGGACTTGATGGGTCGACCACATTGATTTTTAGCAAAGGCTATGAATTCTTTGAACTTTCCAAAGACAAGATTCTTATTCTTCAGAAAATAGACCCAAGTGACATGAGAGAGATCATCAATAAAGTTAAGATATACCTTGCACATGCTAGGGAAGGTAAATTGATGCAACGAACATAATTGTGAATCATCTCTAATAGGTTTCTTTTTCACCATGCTTGCTAGAGTCAAAAGGTGTCTGATGATGTTTTCCAAGCATATAGCCTTTATGGACTCCTTCAGGGGGAAACACTTTAGGTAGACCAACAAACATGTTTTGAGTTTCCATCAACTGTAGACTTAAAAAATTTAGGTGTTTGGGTCGTTCATGCCAAGTTTGACTTCGCTCATCAGTGTGAGAAACAAGCACAGTCGGTTTGATGTTAGGTCAAGTCATGTCATAGAATCTATATGGATTTTCTTTCAGGTCGAGAAACCCTCCGATGATAATGAATTTACCTTTATTCAAATATCAAACAAAGAACCGATATGGCCAAAAGTATACAATCTTACCTGCCTGTGTTAACTGAGGAATAGATGACAAGTTGGCACTAAGATTTATCACATGATAAATGTCAATAATTTTTCCCATGTTGACAAGAAACATCACCCTGACCAACAATATCGAGAGAAAAATCATTGACAACATAAATCTTTCTCTCCTCAACTTCATTCAAGGATGTGAACAAGGAATCATCCTTAGACATATGATGAGTGCACCCAAAGTCAACTACCCATTCATTCTGTGTAGAACGAGACAACAAGACTTGAGAATTTTCAACTTGGAAGGTGACATTATCAATGGGTCGACGAACAACAAACATGTCTCCTTCAAGGCATTTAACCTTCTCCTCTAAATCATTTATCTTCTTGTAGCAGACCTTCTCCACATGTCCATTATTTCCATAGTACTGACATGTCTTATTCTTTTGAATTTGACAAGGTGCATCTATTTTCCATTTAGGTTTCTAGTTGAGGCATCCAAGTCTCTGTGTAGGCGTATCAAATTTTCCTCTTTGCCTATGATTCAACTTTCTCTTTCCATTGAGAAAGTGGGCATGATGTTTACCACCAATCTTTCCTTCTTCAAGTAGTATGTGTTGATCGATAATCAAGAGACCACATAAATCTTTAAAGGTGTAATCCTTACCATCTTCCTTGCGTTCCTACCAATTGGTGTGGAAAGTCGAAACAAACACATTGAATGGTGTTCTCAAATTCATTAGTACTAGCTCGATGATTTGTCTTTCTTTCTTCTGATAATTCTTTCCAAATTCACCTAATTTCAACTAGAGTTCCTTTACACATGCTAGATAGTCCTCTATTATGTCGAAATAATGAGGATCAAGAGAGATCAACTCTTTCTCCAACTATATGATGTGGCTTTCATTGACTCTATCGAACAACAAATTCATATTCTTCTAGAGTTGATCAGGGAAGTCGATTCCACTGAGGTGAAAATGAATCACCTGTGAGATATAGGTCGTGATGACCCCAACAACCTCATCCTTCTTTCCATCAATAATGAACTTCACATGATCTTCTGTTGGATCTGGAATCATAATCTTCATATACTATCATAGTCCTTTACTCTTCAGTAGGGTTTCCATGTCTGGTGTCCATACTACATAATTTGATCCGTTCAGAATTACAAGAACAATCTTTGAATCCATATTTGATATCTAAAAAAAACAATTATGTTTCAACAAGTTCCAATTGGTACACCACTGGCCTAGAGTCAATCGCACAAGAAATCAGACTCAATAAGGTTTTCAGATAAAAGGTGAAGTTTCAAACCATCGACTTTGATACCATGTTGGGGAATAGAGTGGAACCTAATACAAATCAGACAAATAGAACTGCAAATAATCAAAGAGGAAATATAATTTTGAAGACAGATAAGGTGGTGTCTAAAGACACCGTTAAAACACTTAAGCACAATGCACTATGATCAGAGCATCACACTGCATATTGGACATCTTGTACACAACAATGATATCACTTGATTGCTTGATCATCTTGATGATAATGACCCATATGGTCTGCTATTTATAGCTTCAATATCTAACCAACTTCCTTGAAATCAGGAGGTTCTTGTCCACATATACATGCCATTTTTTAGAGTTGACTCCGTCAATTCCACATTGTCAAGTTGGCTCGACAAGGATGCTTGACTTGACCATCCATGCGTCCAACACATAGTCAAGTGCTTGACTAGTCAATCCACCGAATGACTATCTTCAATTACTGGTCGAATTTCTAACCAATAGACTTGTCGACTACTTGACCGATTAATGTAGAGATTTGGCTAATTTCCAAACCGACTGTTTCCAAATGTAGGTCAACTATTTGACTGAATGATTCTAGGAGAACTGTGATGAATCATCATGAATTGATGTTACAATAGTTTAAAGGGTTTAACCAATATAATTCTTCCATGTTTGGAGCACATGCTAAGCATAATAAACCATGGATGTGGGTTGAACATGTATGCTTCCTTTCATTGTAACGTTCCCCACTACCAAACCCAACCATTTAAAATTTTCTTTTTCTGATACCATTAGATTAAAAAAATGTGACAAGAATAAAAAATCCCATGCATATAACAAAAATTCCAATGAGCATGAATGCAACTAATTAACATACACATAACAACATCTAATTTATAAAAAAACACAGAGTTGATGCACAACAATATAAACCTATAAATAAAACATTGAACATAGATAAAATACTCATCTTTTAAATCAAATGTGAAACCATATACATAAGATGCACGTTCCACCCAACCATATAATTGTTGCTCCAAATATAAAGAACAAGTCACCCCCGAGTTGGGGCTAGGAATCCACAAGAAAGGGTGTCTCCTAAGGGTGTCTACTGTCCACTTACAAAAACTATTTTCCTACAACCATCCCAATCCATAAGCTCTCTTCCCCACAACTTACACAAACCAAGGAATGGGATCCTCTTCTATACTGCACAGTCCCTCAGGATATCCCCCTTCCCTCTAGGGTTCCAACACAATTTTTCTAGGAATATCTCTTGTTGGGAACTCCAGGGAATTACAAATGCAACATGAAAATCTCAACAGAAAATCATTTTCCCTGCATAGAAAAATCCACTCTACAAACCTAACAACATGTTGCTTCATGCATTTTATGTCTCCCACAAGCTTCCCACAAAACCCACTATGGATATCTTCCAATTCTAGCACTTAGATCCCTCTCGGTGTCCTAAAAACTCTGTAAAAAATTCTCTCTTCTCCCATACAAATTTCCTTCCCCCCCAAGCCAGTTGACTCTCACTCTCCCCAATGTTGATTGTACTTCATCCCCATGCTCCTAATAACTATGGGATGTGACTCCTCACACCTACCCTCTTACATGTATTCAATGATTGGGCTCTCATACACTCAAGAGAAAAATTAAAAGGTTCACTCAAAATAATAATTTAGGAATGGTTTGTTTTTTTGGATTTAAGGCACATAAATGAAAAACAAATTCCCTTTAGATCCCTCCTCTCTTGTGGAAAAATGATCCCTCGTGACATTGTCCATGTCCATTTGCAACATAAATCATATTCTATTTTATTATCATGATATACAATGTTTACATACTACATATTCAGGCCCATGACCATACATTATATTTACATTACATATCACTAATCTAGGGATTGAAAATGGGGATGTTATGTCCCCCCCACTTACAAATTGCATTGTCCTCGGTGCACAACACCATACCAATGTACATGTACAAGAAAATTACATCATAATACTTGGTATTTTTGCAAGTTCATAACTCCCACAACAATTCCAACCATAAATCTCTTGTTCCCCTCAACCTGCACAACCTAAGGAAATGTACCCCCTTCTCTAGACCGTAGTCACTCAGGATATACCACTCCCCTTCCAAGGATCAAATGCACGTTTGATAGGAATATTCAAGATGTGGTTCAAGGAACTCTAGCTACCAAAATTAATCCTTTCATACTTATATACAAATTCACATTCAATTTTCTTCAAAAATTGCAAAAACTTTGCGGGTGCTCTGCCAACATGGTCTCCACGTAATGTATTTATGACTGCAATAGGTCCATTGAACCTTTACCAGGTCGATAGATTTGTTCCTAATACCTTTGAATTTTCGGTCCAAGATGCACATTGGTTCCACTTGAAATTCCCCTTCGTGTTCCACCTGGATCACACTCGAATCAATTACATGGTTAGGATCAAGCATAATTTCTTCAATAAAGACACATGAAACACATTATGAATTCTCATGGATGTAGGTAATGGAAGCATGTTATATGTAATTGGGTATATCTTCTCTAAGAATTCAAATGGACCATAATATCTCACTGCCAACTTTGGGAAACTTCCCAATCTTAGTGAGCTTCTTTTAGCTTTTCCTTTTAAAAACACATGCTCACCCAATTTGAATTCCCTGTGTGTTTTGTTTTTGTATGCATAGCACGTTTTTACTATCGTGTGCAACCTTTAAATTCTACATGATATTTACCATCTTCTCTTCCATTCACCTTATCAATTATGACCCAATAACTTCTCTATCTCCTGGGTTATCCTAGCTCACTAGCTCACTGGGTTATCCTGGTACCCATTATTGTAAGAAAATTCAATCAAGTGAATACAATATTCCCACTTGGATGGATGGTCCATTATATGCATACTTAGAACATCCTTAATTATTCTGTTAGTCCTCTCAGTTTTCCCATCTAACTCTGGGTGATATGTTGTACTGAAATTCAAATTTGTCCCAAATCCTTTAAACAACCCCTTCCAAAAATTTGATGTGAACTTGGGATCTCTATTAGAAAAATTTTCTTTGGGCACTCCATGATTCATAATCAAGGTACTTATATCCCACTCTCTTTACTGACATGGACATTGTGTGGAATTAACTTTTAAGCCCTGCTCTTAGGCTTGTGCATAGTGTTCTATCTCCAACAAGGTTTCCAAGATTGTTCCCTTTTTCCCTATGCAATCTCTCTATCTTTTGGAGGCTACCAAGGCTCTGTCATCTGCCTTGTATAAGAAAATCTCTTCCTCTATTCTTCTCCTGACTGTAAACCCCATTCTTGGGTGTGACCTACACACATCAAATAGTTGGTAACATAATGACAATCGAGTCAATAGTAAACACAACTCAAGATTAATGGATAGCTCTTTCTCCATGTAACCAATGGAGTATTTTGAGTTTTAGCTTCTGTATTTGATGCTATTAGGAGTGCAACAATCAATAATAACCCCTCACTGCTCATTATTCTTATGAAAGATATGTGATATTGGTCTATTGTCTTCTCTTTGCAAATCTAATGTCCCTGTTGAAATACGTAATGTAAGAACTATTACTTGAAAGTTCATAAATCCTTGTACAATATTCCTTGGTCATTCGATGTAGAATTCCAATGCAAAAACATGAATTTTTTCCTCAACAATAAATTTAATAACATGGCATTTTGTTTATAATTATTTAAAATTGCTCAGTTCAAGAAAGTACTTGACAAAGAGGGAATATGAGGATGAGCCCTAAAATTTGTTCTCTGGATTTATTCTAGAATCTCCTTCATTGGAAGAATTGCATTGACTATATATTATAGAAAAACCACATTCCATAATAAATGAAGTGATTATCACTACAATACAAAATATAAAGTAGTTTTGAATCACCCATAGAGTACCATAAGCCCCATTCTCATAGACTCCCAGACATGATACATTCTTCCATGGTGCATCCACATCAATATGAAAATGATGGAACTATCAATTACTGTGTACGACCTGTAAGACCATGCACAAACATTGTATGATCATATATATAAGATAAAAACATTCCAGAGGACTGTTCATTCACTAGGTAGGATAAATTTCTCCCAACAATGTTTAAAAATGTCCAATCATACAACAATTCGACACCGACAATCTTAAATCCATCCAACAATGTTTAGAATCACCCAAGCATCAATAAATTCTCTCTAGCAATATTAAATTCTACCAAACAATCTTAAATTGGCCCCAACAATGTTTATGAATTCCCAAGCATCAAGAAATTGACCCCAACAATGATTAGAATTTCCCAAGCATCAAGAAATTCTCCCCAACAATCTTTAATTCGCCCTAGGTAGAATATTGAAGCGCCTAGGTAATTAATGGATGGTCCATGCAATGAGAAATGTCCCAGAGAGATAAATACACCCAATTTCCTATGAGAGATGAGAGGAATTCTCCAAAATGGAAACTCTACTAAATAACTGCAACACCTATTTAATTACAACCATCAATCTTCAATGTCGAGATGAATCCAACGGTGGGCAATATAGATTTGTTGGTGTTCTTAGAAAATGAATGGGAAGGAATTTATAAGTGTTGCCAACAAGAATATAGTAGCTAGTTCTTCATTTCCTTTAGATATTTAATTGCAGACAACATTAAAACACACATAATCCATATATTATCACAACAATGAAGGAAGCACCAAAATTATGCACAACACAATGAATTCACACGTAAATTTATCTCCACAGGCACATGGAAATATCCAAGATCATACGATAATTTAAACACATGATAAGACAAATATTTTACCCAGGAAACCAAAATGGGAAAACCAACTTTGAATGGGGGCTTAGTATTTGATTTCGATAATCTATGGTACAAGAAACTCTTGACTCTCTATCATCTTCCTCCATTGGCCAAAAATCCCATTGGGAGTGAAATTGCATGACGAAATAGGGAGAGATGGGGTTAGGGGAAGGCCAAAAACCATGGGGGTAGGGGAAGGCCAACAACAATGTCCCTTCACTCTCCATTCCTTAGCCTTCTCTCCTTTTCAATTTTTTTAATTACATTTTATTTCTATTTTCCTCTCACATTGTCATTTTTGTCTTATTAGACTTTCACATTTACATTTCTTTACAAATTTTGCTAACCATCGTCAATTTCCAAATTTCTTTATAGGTATTAAGTATTAATCCCATTCTTTGGTTCAGATCCATTTCATATCACACCTCCCCATTGAGAGGCCTTTTTGTCTCCAAAGGATCAAGGAAACCAATATGGATTAGTGTATTTATGCTTGCTTCTTTGGAATGTGCCTCTGACTTTAGCTCTTGTCAACAATTCTAACTCTGTATCTGGATCTGGCTCATGGCTCTGGTCCTTAGCTATGGCTCTGTCTCTGGTCCTATCTGGATTGTTCCCTCAATGCAAATATATTCTCACTAACTCTCATCTATGATCAATCTCCAAATTCGAACTCTAGACTCAACATCCATTCCCATCTCCCTCTCTATCTTGGAGACAGTCCATCTTGGCTACCAATGAAGCCAAGTCGAATGCTGACATTCTTTCTAAGTGTGACCTCTACATGATACCATCACACAACAACTCCTCAAGGGAAGTGTGGTTGCATTCCTCTTCTAGGATCAATTTCTTCTCATCATGGAAACAACCCTTCAGTGCTTGCACATGCTTAGAATCACTTCCAAAGTTCTCAAAACACCCCTAAGGTCATTGACCTTCGTTCACCACTCTTCGACGCATATCAGAGAAGGGGTTATTCAGACAAAATATTGAAAAAAACCATTGGAATGTGTTTTCCCTCGTCATCAACCTGTTTTCCATCTTGTTGGTAATGTAGACTTCCTAAGATGCTATCTCTCCTTGTATGAATTCTGCCTCTTGGATTGGAGAGGCATACTATGTTAGAAAAAACAATATCGCGAAGCAATAAAATAAAACAAATGTATAAATAAAAAACAAAAGATACAAAATACAATAGAGACACAAATATACGTGGTTCACCTAGAGTGGGAGACATCCACTAGAGAAATTACCAGGTCCTTCCTTTTTATTATCCAACAAAATGAAGGGATACAACCTACAACACACCTGCTGCAACTTCCTTTTGTTTCTCTCACAGTCTCCTCTCTCAAAATACCATATTCGCAATGATACTAGTCGCAATACAATTCCCTCATAAAAAAGGGTTTCCTTCTTGGGAAAACAACCATAACATAACTTCTACCATCATATATACAACCTTATAATGAACGATCTAGATTTACTATGAAATTACAATATACATTTACAAGAATTTTTTTCCATCGGAGGCCCACTTTCCCCCAGACCCTGCAGGGGGGGAAAGCCCCCCCTACAACCCCCTTGCATGGAGGTGTGTATAATCTTCATGGGGTATAAACAAATACCTTTGAATCAAGAAGATAATCAGGCTCCACAACCAACAATCTCCCACTTGGAGACTGATCACAACAACTCCACTGTTGTTGTATCTGCTGGACTATGATCCTTGTTGGACCTGGAAAATTTCTCATCTTCACCTTCATGCTTGAATACCAATTGAAACTAAGAAGGAACTCATTTTCTCCTTGTTTACTCCCTTTGTTAACATGTTTGCAGGATTCTAGCTAGTATGTATCTTTTCCAACTTCAAATGTCCATCTTCCAAGAAAGATTATATGAAATGGAACCTGAGTTGTATATGCCTAGTCTTTGAATGGAAGGATGATTTCTTTGCAAGATGAATGGCACTCTCACTGTCACAGTAAAACCCGATATTTTCCTACTTCTTTCCCAATTCCACCATAAACCTATGTAACCAAATCATTTCTTTACTAGCCTATGTAGAAACAACATACTTTGCTTCTGTTGTTGAAAGTGAAACAACCTTTTGTATTTTTGAAATCCAACTTATTGTTGTTCCACCTACAGTAAAAACATAACTCGTGGTGCTCCTCCTACTTTCTTTATCCCCTGCCATATCTGAATCAACATATCCCCGTAGAACAATGTCTGAACCTCTAAAACATAGTGCATGAGTAGAAGTACCTCTCAAATAACTGAGAATCCACTTTACTGCCTCCCGATTTTCTTTACCTGGATTGTTCATATACCTTCTCACAACTCCCACTCCATGTACAATATCTGGTCTTGTGCAAACCATCACATACAATAAGTTGCCAACTGTTGATGAATAAGGGACCCTGGACATGTATTCTATCTCCTCCCATGTCTTGGGACACATTTCCTTAGTTAATTTGAAATGGATGGCCAAAGGTGTACTAACTGGTTTTTCATTCTAAATTCTAAACCTCTCCAACACCTTCTCTATGTACTCACCTTGAGACAATGTCAATTTGCGATTTTTCTTGTCTCTTGTTATTCTCATACCAAGAATTTTCTTTGTAGCACCCAAATCCTTCATCGAAAATGAATTAGCTAATTTCTTCTTGAGCACATTTATATCCTGCATATTAGACCCTGCAACAAGCATGCCATCTACATACACTAGCAAGATAATATAGCTTCCATTTTCTATCCTTTTAAAATAAACACAGTGATCATAATGACATCTACTATCACCTTGTTCTGTCATAAACCTGTCAAACCTTAAATAACATTGCCTTGGATCTTTCTTTAGGCCATAGAAGCTATTCTTCAACTTGCATACCAAATTTTCTTTTCCTTCGACCTCATACCCCTGTGGCTGCTGCATATAAATCTCTTCATCCAATTCCCCATGGAGAAAATTTGTTTTTACATCTAACTGTTCAAGATGCAAGTATTCTACTACTACAAGACTTAAAATAGTCCTATTTGAAGTCATCTTAACAATAGGAGAAAATGTTTCATAAAAAAATATACCTTTCTTTTGTTCAAAACCCTTTACAACAAGTCTAGCCTTCTACGAATTTTTTCCTCCATCTTATTCCTTCAACTTGTAAACCCATTTATTTTGCAATGCTCTTTTTCTTGCATGCAACTGAACCAAGTCCCAAGTCTGGTTATTTACCAAGGAATCCATTTCTTCTTTCATTCCTTGCTCCCACTTATTTTTAGTGTCTACATGTATTGCCTCTTCATAAAATTTTGGTTCACCATAATCAGTCAACAATAAATAATACAATGAAGGAGAGTATCATTCAGGGGTCTACTTAAATCAAGTTCTGAAAAAAATGAGGCTTGTGGAAAATGGCTTGCTTATTCCAGCAAGATGCCTCAAGATGGCCTTTCCTTCCACAATGTGAACAAGTCACTGCGTACCAATAGTTGTCTATGGTATGGCCTCTCTTCTTGTAGCAGTGACAAACAATAAATTTCTTGTTTTATGTGGACCTCCT
>SNQJ01S0122769.1:0-13513 GCA_010110895.2 Picea sitchensis | reverse complement strand
TGGGACATTTCTCATTGCATGGACCATCCATTAATTACCTAGGCGCTTCAATATTCTACCTAGGGCGAATTAAAGATTGTTGGGGAGAATTTCTTGATGCTTGGGAAATTCTAATCATTGTTGGGGTAAATTTCTTGATGCTTGGGAATTCGTAAACATTGTTGGGGCCAATTTAAGATTGTTTGGTAGAATTTAAGATTGCTAGAGAGAATTTATTAATGCTTGGGTGATTCTAAACATTGTTGGATGGATTTAAGATTGTCGGTGTCGAATTGTTGTATGATTGGACATTTTTAAACCTTGTTGGGAGAAATTTATCCTACCTAGTGAATGAACAGTCCTCTGGAATGTTTTTCTCTCATATATATGATCATACAACATTTGTGCATGGTCTTACAAGTCGTACACAGTAATTGATAGTTCCACCATTTTCATATTGATGTGGATGCACCATGGAAGAATGTATCATGTCTGGGAGTCTATGAGAATGGGGCTTATGGTACTCTATGGGTGATTCAAAACTACTTTATATTTTGTATTGTAGTGATAATCACTTCATTTATTATGGAGTGTGGTTTTTCTATAATATATAGTCAATGCAATTCTTCCAATGAAGGAGATTCTAGAATAAATCCAGAGAACGAATTTTAGGGCTCATCCTCATATTCCCTCTTTGTCAAGTACTTTCTTGAACTGAGCAATTTTAAATAATTAGAAACAAAATTCCATGTTATTAAATTTATTGTTGAGGAAAAAATTCACGTTTTTTCTTTGGAATTCTACATCGGATGACCAAGGAATATTGTACAAGGATTTCTGAACTTTCAAGTAATAGTTCTTACATTACGTATTTCAACAGGGACATTACATTTTCAAAGAGAAGA
Source organism: Picea sitchensis (assembly GCA_010110895.2). Taxonomy (NCBI): domain Eukaryota; kingdom Viridiplantae; phylum Streptophyta; class Pinopsida; order Pinales; family Pinaceae; genus Picea; species Picea sitchensis. Next base: position 12,629 of record SNQJ01S0122769.1, on the reverse strand, counting down.
CAATAGACCAATATCACATATCTTTCATAATAATAATGAGCAGTGAGGGGTTATTATTGATTGTTGCACTCCTAATAGCATCAAATGCAAAAGTTAAAACTCAAAATACTCCATTGGTTACATGGAGAAAGAGCTATCCATTAATCTTGAGTTGTGTTTACTATTGACTCGATTGTCATTATGTTACCAACTATTTGATGTGTGTAGGTCACACCCAAGAACGGGGTTTACAGTCGGGAGAAGAATAGAGGAAGAGATTTTCTTATACAAGGCAGATGATAGAGCCTTGGTAGCCTCCAAAAGATAGAGAGATTGCACAGGGGAAAAGGGAACAATCTTGGAAACCTTGTTGGAGATAGAGAACTATGCACAAGCCTGAGAGCGGGGCTTAAAAGTTAATTCCACACAATGTCCATGTCGGTAAAGAGAGTGGGATATAAGTACCTTGATTATGAATCATGGAGTTCCCAAAGAAAATTTTTCTAATAGAGATCCCAAGTTCACATAAAAAATTTGGAAGGGGTTGTTTAAAGGATTTGGGACAAATTTGAATTTCAGTACAACATATCACCCAGAGTTAGATGGGAAAACTGAGAGGACTAACAGAATAATTAAGGATGTTCTAAGTATGCATGTAATGGACCAGCCATCCAAGTGGGAATATTGTATTCACTTGATTGAATTTTCTCACAATAATGGGTACCAGGATAACCCAGTGAGCTAGTGAGCTAGGATAACCGAGGAGATAGAGAAGTTATTGGGCCATAATTGATAAGGTGAATGGAAGAGCAGATGGTAAATATCATGTAGAATTTAAAGGTTGCACATGATAGTAAAAACGTGCTATGCATATAAAAACAAAACACACAGGGAATTCAAATTGGGTGAGCATGTGTTTTTAAAAGGAAAAGCTAAAAGAAGCTCACTAAGATTGGGAAGTTTCCCAAAGTTGGCAGTGAGATATTATGGTCCATTTGAATTCTTAGAGAAGATATATCCAATTACATATAACATGCTTTCATTACCTACATCCATGAGAATTCATAATGTGTTTCATGTGTCTTTATTGAAGAAATGTATGCTTGATCCTAACCATGTAATTGATTCGAGTGTGATCCAGGTGGAACGCGAAGGGGAATTTCAAGTGGAACCAATGTGCATCTTGGACCGAAAATTCAAAGGTATTAGGAACAAATATATTGACCTGGTAATGGTTCAATGGACCTTCTACAGTCATAAATACATTACGTGGAGACCATGTTGGCAGAGCACCCGCAAAGTTTTTGCAATTTTTGAAGAAAATTGAATGTGCATTTGTATATAAGTATGAAAGGATTAATTTTGGTAGCTAGAGTTCCTTGAACCACATCTTGAATATTCCTATCAAACCTGCATTTGATCCTTGGAAGGGGAGTGGTATATCCTGAGTGACTACGGTTTAGAGAAGGGGGCACATTTCCTTAGGTTGTGCAGGTTGAGGGGAACAAGAGATTTATGGTTGGAATTGTTGTGGGAGTTGTGAACTTGCAAAAATACTAAGTATTATGATGTAATTTTCTTGTACATGTACACTGGTATGGTGTTGTGCACCGAGGACGATGCAATTTGTAAGTGGGGGGGACATAACATCCCCATTTTCAATCCCTAGATTAGTGATATGTAATGTAAATATAATGTATGGTCATGGGCCTGAATATGTAGTATGTCAACATTGTATATCATGATAATAAAATAGAATGTGATTTATGTTGCAAATGGACATGGACAAAGTCACGAGGGATAATTTTTCCACAAGAGAGGAGGGATCTAAAGGGAATTTGTTTTTCATTCATGTGCCTTAAATCGAAAAAAACAAACCATTCCTAAATTATTATTTTGAGTGAACCTTTTAATTTTTCTCTTGAGTGTATGAGAGCCCAATCATTGAATACATGTAAGAGGGTAGGTGTGAGGAGTCACATCCCATAGTTATTAGGAGCATGGGGATGAAGTACAATCAACATTGGGGAGAGTGAGAGTCAACTGGCTTGGGGGGAAAGGAAATTTGTATGGGAGAAGAGAGAATTTTTTACAGAGTTTTTAGGACGCCGAGAGGGATCTGAGTGCTAGAATTGGAAGATATCCATAGTGGGTTTTGTGGGAAGCTTGTGGGAGACATAAAATGCATGAAGCAACATGTTGTTAGGTTTGTAGAGTGGAATTTTCTATGCAGGGAAAATGATTTTCTGCTGAGAGTTTCATGTTGCATTTGTAATTCCCTGAAGTTCCCAATAAGAGATATTCCTAGAAAAATTGTGTTGGAACACTAGAGGGAAGGGGGATATCCTGAGGGACTGTGCAGTATAGAAGGGGATCCCATTCCTTGGTTTGTGTAAGTTGTGGGGAAGAGAGCTTATGGATTGGGATGGTTGTAGGAAAATAGTTTTTGTAAGTGGACAGTAGACACCCTTAGGAGACACCCTTTCTTATGGATTCCTAGCCCCAACTCGGGGGTGACTTGTTGTTTATATTTGGAGCAACAATTATATGGTTGGGTGGAACGTGCATCTTATGTATATGGTTGCACATTTGATTTAAAAGATGAGTATTTTATCTATGTTCAATGTTTTATTTATAGGTTTATATTGTTGTGCATAAACTCTGTGTTTTTTTTATAAATTAGATGTTGTTATGTGTATGTTAATTAGTTGCATTCATGCTCATTGGAATTTTTTTTATATGCATGGGATTTTTTATTCTTGTCGCATTTTTTTAATATAATGGTATCAGAAAAAGAAAATTTTAAATTGTTGGGTTTGGTAGTGGGGAACGTTACAATGAAAGGAAACATACATGTTCAACCCACATTCATGGTTTATTATGCTTAGCATGTGCTCCAAACATGGAAGAATTATATCGGTTAAACCCTTTAAACTATTGTAACATCAAGTCATGATGATTCATCACACTTCTCCTAGAATCATTCAATCGAACAGTTGACCTACATTTGGAAACAGTCGGTTGGGAAATTAGCCAAATCTCTACATTAATCGGTCGATTAGTCGACAAGTCTATTGGTTATAAAGTTGACTAGTAATCGAAGATAGTCATTCGGTGGATTGACTAGTCAAGCACTTGACTATGATTTGGATGCATGGATGGTCAATTCAAGCATCCTTGTCAAGCCAACTTGACAATGTGGAATTGACGGAGTCAACTCTAAAAAATGACATGTATATGTGGACAAGAACCTCCTGATTTCAAGGAAGTTGGTTAGATATTGAAGCTATAAATAGCAGACCATATGGGTCATTATCATCAAGAGGATCAAGCAATCAAGTGATATCATTGTTGTGTACAAGATGTCCAATATGCAGTGTGATGTTCTGATCATAGTGCATTGTGCTTAAGTGTTTTAACGGTGTCTTTAGACACCACCTTTTCTGTCTTCGAAATTATATTTCCTCTTTGATCATTTGCAATGTTATTTGTTTGATTTGTATTAGGTTCCACACTATTCCCCAACAGGGTATCAGAGTCGACAGTTTGAAACTTCACCTTTTATTTGAAAATCTTATTGAGTCTGATTTCTTATGTGATTGACTCTAGGCCAGTGGTTTACCAATTGGAACTTGTTGAAACATAATTGTTTTGTTTAGATATCAAATATGGATTCAAAGATTGTTCTTGTAATTATGAACGGATCAAATTATGTAGTATGGACACCAGACATGGAAACCCTACTGAAGAGTAAAGGAGTATGATAGTATATGAAGATTATGATTCCAGATCCAACAGAAGATCATGCGAAGTTCATTATTGATGGAAAGAAGGATGAGGTTTTTGGGGTCATCACGACCTATATCTCACAGGTGATTCATTTTCACCTCAGTGGAATCGACTTCCCTTATCAACTCTAGAAGAAGATGAATTTGTTGTTCGATAGAGTCAATGAAAGCCACATCATATAGTTGGAGAAAGAGTTGATCTCTCTTGATCCTCATTATTTCAACATAATAGAGGACTATCTGGCATGTGTAAAGGAAATCTAGTTTAAATTGGGTGAATTTGGAAAGAATTATCAAAAGAAAGAAAGACAAATCATCGAGCTGGTCCTAATGAATTTGAGAACACCATTCAATGTGTTTGTTTCGAGTTTCCACACCAACTGGTAGGAACGCAAGGAAGATGGTAAGGATTACACCTTTGAAGATTTATGTGGTCTCTTGATTATCGATCAACACATACTACTTGAAGAAGGAAAGATTGGTGGTAAACATCATGCCCACTTTCTCAATGGAAAGAGCAAGTTGAATCATAGGCAAAGAGGACAATTTGATATGCCTACACAGAGACTTGGATGCCTCGACTAGAAACCTAAATGGAAAACAGATGCACCTTGTCAAATTCAAAAGAATAAGACATGTCAGTACTATGGAAATACTGGACATGTGGAGAAGGTCTGCTACAAGAAGATAAATGATTTAGAGGAGAAGGTTAAACGCCTTGAAGGAGACATGTTTGTTGTTCGTCGACCCATTGATAATGTCACCTTCCAAGTTGAAAATTCTCAAGTCTTGTTGTCTCGTTCTACACAGAATGAATGGGTAGTTGACTTTGGGTGCACTCATAATATGTCTAAGGATGATTCCTTGTTCACATCCTTGAATGAAGTCGAGGAGAGGAAGATTTATGTTGTCGATGATTTTTCTCTCGATATTATTGGTCAGGGTGATGTTTCCTGTCAACATGGGAAAAATTATTGACATTTATCATGTGATAAATCCTAGTGCCAACTTGTCATCTATTCCTCAGTTAACACAGGCAGGTAAGATTGTAGACTTTTGGCCATATCGATTCTTTGTTCGATATTTGAAGAAAGGTAAATTGATTATCATCAGAGGGTTTCTCGACCTGAAAGACAATCCATATAGATTCTATGACATGACTTGACCTAACATCAAACCGACTGTGCTTGTTTCTCACACTGATGAGCGAAGTCAAACTTGGCATGAACGACTCAAACAACTAAATTTTTTAAGTCTGCAGTTGATGGAAACTCAAAACATGTTTGTTGGTCTACCTAAAGTGTTTCCCCCTGAAGGAGTTCGTAAAGGCTATATGCTTGGAAAACATCATCAGACACCTTTTGACTCTAGCAAGCATGGTGAAAAACAAACCTATTAGAGATGATTCAAAATTATGTTCGTTGCATCAATTTACCTTCCCTAGCATGTGCAAGGTATATCTTAACTTTATTGATGATCTCTCTCATGTCACTTGGGTCTATTTTCTGAAGAATAAGAATCTTGTCTTTGGAAAGTTCAAAGAATTTACAACCTTTGCTAAAAATCAATGTGGTTGACCCATCAAGTCCCTCACATCATACAATGGTAGTGAGTATGTAAGTCAACCTTTTGAAGAATACCTTATTCGATCTGGTATTGACTAGAATCGGTCGGTTCCTCACACACCTTAGTAGAATGGCATTGCAAAATGCAAGAATTAGATGTTAGTTGAAATGGCTAGATGTCTTCTGCAGGCCAAAGATCTGCCTCCTCGCTTCTAGGCTAAAGTTGTATATTGTGAAAACTATCAGCTCAATCACATCTCGACTCAAGTTTTTCCTTTAATGAATTCAATCGAACGATGGTGTGGAAAGAATCCTTCAGTCAACCACCTCTAAGTGTTTGGATATGTGTCCTGGGATCACATTTTCGATGATTTCATAAACAAGTTGGATGCAAAGATTCATGCTTGCATCATGATGGGATAATATGAAGATTCTAAGGCTTGTAGATTTTTTTATCATGTCACACGGAAAATAATTACTAGAGGAAATGCATGGTTTGATGAGAAGTCTCTTGGAATCAATTTGATGAATTCCTCCTCTCGATTACTACAAGATGATCAATTTGATGTTGTTACCGACTATGGTTCTCCTGTTCCATTTTTCAATCCTCCGACTGGATAGTCGAATTTTGTTCATGTTTGGAGTAAATCGTTGACCTCTGAGTTGATTAGTCCGTTGATATCTGTTTCAACTGGTTCACCATCTTCGTCGACTGAAATTTTTCTAACTTTTTATCGACCTTCTACAGTGAACAATAGTTCACATGTTTCTTGTCTACCCAGATGGGCTGTCAAGAAAATTGAAGCTATCAGACCTGATGTCGGAGATATTTCCTCTGGACGACAAACTCGAAGTCAAAAGAAACATTACATTGTTGCATTAATGACTCGTGTACTTGAAACTTTTGATCATGTTTCCGAATCATATGTTCAAGGATTACTTGAATGGGAAAAGGGCTATGTAGACAAAAATTGATTCTTTGTCGAAGAATCACACTTGGGACGTAGTTTCCCGACCACAAGGAAAGGATGTTGTGAAGTGTTGATGGGTCTACATGACCAAATTTACCTCTGAATTTGTTTTTGAATGACATAAATCTCTCTTTGTTACGAAGGGAATTTCTCAACAAGAAGATATAGACTACATTGAGACATTTTCTCTTGTTTCATATATGAAATATGTTCGACTGATTCTTTCCCTTGTTGTTCATTTTGGATGGAAAATCCATCAGATGGATGTGAAGAGTGTTTTTCTTCATGGAGACCTAGCTGGAAAAAAATTCATGGAATAGCCTCCTATTTTTGTGCCAGATTCTAAAATGGTTTGTCGACTTAAGAATTCTCTTTATGTTTTAAAGAAAGCTCCCCGGGCTTGGTATGCTAAGATTGATAGTTTCTTTCTTCAACTTGGTTTCAAACGTTGTGAATCTGATCACAGCTTGTATGCACTCCATACCAATGGAGACACTTTTATTGTTGTTGTACATGTTGATGACCTTGTCATTACTAGAAATAACACTGATCTCATTCTTATATTGAAGAAACAACTTGTTGACTCCTTTTACATGATATATCTTGGTACTCTACATTATTTTTTGGGTCTTCAAGTATTACCACTGTGTGATGTTTTTTCATTTATCAATATAAATATGTAATGGATATTTTGACACATTTTAATATGGTTTATTGTAAGCCATGTGCTACTCCTTTTCAATATGGAATAAATCTCACCAAAACTTATCAAACTCCCACAGTCGATGCTACACTTTATCTACAACTGGTTAGCATTCTTATTTATCTTACTCATAGTCGACTTGACATTTCCTTTGTTGTTAGTGTTGTTTCTCAATTTATGCAAGACCTCAGAGAAAGAAAGTAGAAATAAGTCAAATTAATTGTCTGTTATCTCAAGGGCATCGCTCATTTTGATATCAATTATTATCGAAGTTCAGATTCGTTGGTCAGCTTCACCGAATCTGACTGGGTTCGCGATAGTGATGATTGGAAGTCCACTTCTGGATATGTGTTTCACCTCAGCACTGGGTCGTTGGTGTGGTCATGAAAGAAACAAAATATAGTCTCCTTTTCAACTACAGAAGCATAATATCATGGCATCGTTCAGGCAGGTTCAGAGGCAGTCTGGATCCGCAAAATTCTAGGTGAACTTGGATTTCCTTTTCAGACCTCGACTATAATCTGCTATGACAAACAAAGTGGCATACAGTTTTTTGATAACCCTATTTCCCACAGTAAGATGAAGCATGTTGATCTCCATTCTCACTATTTGATACAGTTGGTTCATGAGAACGTTGTCTCCCTTGAATATTGCATAACAGGTGATTAGGTTGTTGATATCTTCACTAAACCTTTATCTCAAGCTATATTTATCAAGTTCCATACAATCTTTGGGCTTTAGGAAGATGCAATTATGGAGGGGTGTCATGATGACATAATTTCACCTCCTGAATCTCTAGAGTCGTGTGTTGATGGGGGGGGNTCTAACATCAATTCATGATGGTTCATCACACTTCTCCTGGAATAATTCGATTGAGCAATCGACCCACATCTAGAAATAGTCAGTTAGACAATTTACCATATCTCTACATTAGTCAGTCGAGTTGTCGACAAGTTTGTCAGTCTGAAAATTGACCAATAGTCGAAGATAGCCAGTCAGTGGATTGACCAACCGAACAATTGACTACGAGTTAGACATGTGGATGGTCAAGCCAAGCATCCTTATTGATTTGACTTGAGAGTACGAATTTGACAGAGTCAACTCTAACAATCAATAGTTATATATGGACAAGATCCTTTCGATTTCAAGGAAGTTGGTTATATCTTGAAGCTATAAATATCATACCCAATGGGTCATTATCATCAAGTGGATCAAGTGATCAAGTGATATCATTGTTGTGTATAAGATGTCCAATATGCATTGTGATATTTTGATCACAATGCAATGTGCTTAAGTGTTGTAACCGTNTTGAAGCTATAAATATCATACCCAATGGGTCATTATCATCAAGTGGATCAAGTGATCAAGTGATATCATTGTTGTGTATAAGATGTCCAATATGCATTGTGATATTTTGATCACAATGCAATGTGCTTAAGTGTTGTAACCGTGTCTTTAGACACCACCTTTTCTGTCTTCAAAATTATATTTCCTCTTCGATTATCTATAGTATTGTTTGTCTGATTCACATCATGTTCCACCTTATTCCCCAACATAAACACGCATGCTACAAAGAAATTATTTGATAGATATGTAACATAATGGAATCCATGTGGCATTCATCAATGAAACATTATAGTTCGTCGAATCATAAATGGTGATCCCTACCTATTGAATAGTGCATGATTTTTTTCTTTCGATCCTCATGAAGATTATGATCAATTGTTGAATTATGTTCAAATACATACAAAGCATTGTGCAGATTATTACTTGAGAAAAAAGTGTCTATTCTCGCATGTCAATACAAAGCTCTATGGGAGATTCATGCAGTTCCCCTTCACAATATGTTAATGAAAACTAAACAATTGGCCAAGACTCATTTTTGAAGGGAATTTCTTTTTTTCTTAATATTATCATATTTTGATGTGCTAAATCCATTAGAGAGATAGTTGGCCCTCACACAATTTCTCACTAACAGTTATGAAGAAATCATGATCATACATATAATACATATAATAAAAATCAATAAAACAATTAAACAAAACAATTAATATCTACTCTTGAAATTAAAGACTCATAATTCCATCCATTTCCCATAGTATAAGCATTTATTCTTATTCCATATACATGCATCCATGAGTTTAACATGTGTTACATAAAATATTTGAAACCAATTGTCAATTCAGCATCCTTAATATGAATTAAGTATTAATTCAACTAGTCTTTATATGGAATTAAGAGGGTTACACAAACTTGACAATAAAAGGTTAAAGTCAACCTAGGTTAAAGTCAACTTATGGATTGAGGACTTATATAAGACACATTAATCAAAATTTAATACACTTGATTTTGGATCATTTGATACTGGGATTGTAACACCCTATTTCCCTCAATTTGTAATTAATCATAAAATAGGAATTACCATGCTAAGGCATGAGGACAATGTAAATGTATTATTGACTGAGTTGCCAAATAACTGACTATGGGGGTGAATCCTTGAAAGTACTGGCCATGATATCACTAGAGGAATAATGTGAAAACTATACAAGAGGGTTCATATATTAAATAACCCCAAATCTCCCTTGATAAGGATGACAAACCTCCTTCAAATCGCAAGGAAAGAAATCAGTTAATGAAGAAAGGACTGGTGGTTGAACAATCAACTACCCCCATGAATGGAAACATGGGATGAGCCCAAAGTACCGTAGTGACCTGTAGACATGAGCTTCCTTCTGAGAGAAGGAACTGGATAGGTCGGCAAAAACCTTCCAGGGTAAGGGGGATATACAAGGGAGAAGAGACATGGAACGGAGGAGCATAAGCTTGCAATGGAGATGCGCAGAGCTCTCCAGGGAGTCACGAACTGAAGGTTGTGAGATTGATGCCGAGGAGCATCTAAGAAACCTCATTGAGGCCATAACCGAGAGAGAGAAAGATCTGAGTTACAAAGAACATGACCCAAACAAAAGCAAAAACGGAGGAAGAACCCTCGAGAAGTGTGAGAATTCCCTGGTGATATCATGGCTTGGCACAGGGGTGGCCAGAGTGCTAAGAATGAATGCCTATGTGCCTATGGTTGGGTGGAAGGACGAACACCCACAGTCAGTTGGTTGGCAGAAACCTATAATACATAAGCGATTTCCTACCCTTTGTAATTTAGTCATAACTGTGTATGAATTGGTTATAATGTGTATGTTTCAGGAATTGTGCATATTACTTAATGGATATACTGTATCTCCCCTATTTATGATTGATTGTATAACTAGGCCAGTAAGAAATTATATGGTTAGGAGATGATTTTATACTCGTAAATTATTGTGTCCTATGGAGGCATAAGCCAGAGTCACGAACTGTGTGTTCGTCGACCCTGGACACAGTTTCATGTACACATGCCAACCCTCCTAATTGTTTAGAGTCCCTTGGAGGATGAATTTTGTTAAGCTCGGGAGAGTTAGTGCAGGTTGGCATAGGATCTCTATGAGGCAAACCGAACCCAGAACTCCTCAAGTCCTAGACAAGCTCAGGAAGGATCATATCATTGTGTGCAAGAATCCTGCATGGAGTGCAGAGGTCGAGAAACCCTTTGGAGGTGTCAGAGCATATGAAAACTCATGAGTGATAGAGACCGTGATCGAAATCAGATTTGAATCATTGGTTCAATTCGGGGAAATAGAGGTGAGGATTTCCCCAAAGTCCTGAAAGGCGAATCATCGATTCGCAGGGGAAAATCTGGACCATTGTAGCCTACGTCCAGACATCTGAAGAAGAGTGCATAGGAGAATAGATCTGAACCATCAAATTGAGCACAAGGGACCGATAGTCATTGGATCTGGAGGAAGGTCCATGAGACAAATTTTGAAATCATCAAAGTCATCCATCAGAAGGGACATGTGGCGAGAGCTTAGCATTTCGCTGACTAGTAGAGAAAGAAGGTCAAAGAACATACTGCTCGAACTAGCAATGTGCGAAGTCGTGATTTGATCATATTAGTCCATCAAAGAGGGCACATGGTGAAAGCTTAGCGTTTCACTTACTCGCGACTCGAAGGAGTCAATGGGAAAAAATTTAAGGACTCGTGATATGAAAAATCATGAAAGGATCCAGACCGTTGGATCCAAGCCATGAGAGAACCGTTGGATCAGAACCTCCACGTGGTATCGCATATCGGGGGTTCAAAGGTCGAAAGAATTTCTTTTCGACTGTAGAAGTCGCGAAGTGTCAAGCATCGAGGGTTCATGCGAACACATGGCACATCTGTTAGGTGGGGACCACGTGGTTGACAAGTGGTGGACACATGTCGCCTGGGAAAGAGTCAACCCATTGTTTACTTATCGTGTTTCAAGGTTTCAAAGGGTGAAGAAGTTTCACCTTGATTGCTAAGATCATGAAATGCCGAGAGCCGAGGTCTCGTGCGACGGGTGGTAGCGACACAGCTCGTAAGAAGAATACAGTGGAGGAGACAAGTGGCATGTACGCATCGCTTTGGCAGAGTCCACGTAACGTGGACCTTTCACATTTCGGGGATTCACAAAGGAGGAGCACGAGGGCTCAACACTCCAACTCGCAAAGTCATAAGTTGCGAGTAGTGCTAGTGTTTATCCTAGCCTACGGTTATATGTAGCAAGCGCTAGTGAGGAGGGAGCCATACCCGTATCGCATTTCAGGTATCGACGTTTGGAGAAAGAGGAATCGAGAGCCTTGACTCTCCAACTCACGAGTTGTGAAAGGCGCTTGCACTAAGGCCAAGTTTTGGTCACTTGGAGGAGAACAAGGGAAGGGATGGTTTGCGCTAGGCCCCATAGAAATTTAGGGATTTTGTCCCTTGAAGAAAAGACAAAAAAAAAATCAGTTGTCGTAGCGAGTGTGTGACAAATTGGTATCAGAGAATGGTTACAACACTTGGCCTACTTGGGCTCATGTACGAGTCACGTAAGGAGATATAGTTATCTGCATTTACTCCTTGAGGAGAAGGACAACAGATGTAACTTGTGTTTTTGGGAATTCCTGTTGAATTTCAATAGAAGAATTTATTTAACCCCTTTGTCAAAGTGACGACTACTCTTACCTAAGTAGGGATATGTTAATTAACATTGATAATAATACTTGAATGTGGATAGCTAAAGGTGGCAGGGTTCTGTCAAGGGTAGTTGAAGCCTGAAAGCCGAAAAACCTGATGTTAGTGACGTCGCCTCTAAGCATAGTTGGAACATTAGGCACTGATGATGGATGGTTATATAATGGTTAATACCTTTGTGGGTATAAAGGAATTTGAGAGGATCAGGTAGGATCCTTGGTTGTATAATTCCTGCTTTATATTAAAATCGGAGTATATAACTCCTCATGACCAGAGAAAAGTGAGATGGGTAAGACCCTATGGACGCTGAAGCAAGGAGGTTTTATTGCTAAGATGTTTTCGCATAAAGAGGAAAGTGACCCTAGTTGGTTATAGCCATGAGAGAAGACAACACCAACATGAGGTATGACTATGAGATTAGTCATGTAAGTGACTGAAGTCTCAAACTAAAGGACACTAATGATGAAATTAAACTATCAAGTGAATGCATTAGGTAAAAAGGTGCACTAGATGCACCTACATATACATGAATGTGTATACGTGATCATA
>SNQJ01S0122767.1:35001-45914 GCA_010110895.2 Picea sitchensis | reverse complement strand
CCCTCGACATGTATTCTATCTCCTCCAATGTCTTGAGACACATTTCCTTAGTTAATTTGAAATGGTTGGCCAAAGGTGTACTAACTAGTTTTGCATTCTTCATTCTAAACCTCTCCAACACCTTCTCTAGGTACTCACCGTGAGACAATGTAAATTTGAAATTTTTCCCATCTCTAATTATTCTTATACCAAGGATTTTCTTTGCAGCACCCAAATACTTCAATTCAAATGAATTAGATAATGTCTTCTTGAGCACATTTATATCTTGCATATTAGACCTTGTAACAAGCATGTCATCTACATACAATAGAAAGATAATATAGCTTCCATTTTCTAGCCTTTTATAATAAACACAGTGATCAGAATGACATCTACTATAACCTTGTTCTATCATAAACCTGTCAAACTTTAAATACCACTGCCTTGGAGCTTTCTTTAGGCCATACAAGATCTTATTCAACCTCCATACCAAATTTTTCTTCCCTTTGACCTCATATCCTTGTGGCGGCTACATAAAAATCTCTTCCTCCAAATCCCCATGGAGAAAAGCTATTTTTACATCTAACTATTCAATATGCAAATCTTCTATTTCCACAAGACTTAAAATAGTCCTAATTGAAGTCATATTAACAACAAGAGAAAACATTTCATCAAAATCTATACCATTCTTTTTTGCAAACACCTTTACAACAAGTCTAACCTTATACCTTTTGTTTCCTCCATCTTCTTCCTTCAACATGTAAACCAATTTATTCTGCAATGCTCATTTTCCTACATGAAGATGAACCAAGTCCCAAGTCTGGTTATTTACCAAGGAATCCATTTCCTCTTTTAGTCCTTACTCCCACTTCTTCTTAGTGTCGACCTGCATTGCCTCTTCATAACATTCTAGTTCACCAGAATCAGTCAACAATAAATAATACAATGAAGGAGAGTATCATTCAGGGGGTGTACTTAACCCGATAGATCTTCTAACAACACTTGCAGGAGTTTGAGGTACCTATTTCTCCTGGTGTTGTTGATTTTTACTAGGTTGTCAAAGTTCATGCGCCCCATTCGTTTATGACACAACCAACTTTCATCTATTTTCCTTATGAAATATTTTACTCCATTAATATGATCAAGAATATACACATTATTTTGGGTTCTAATTTCTTTTGCAACCAACTTGCCTGAATATTATTTTATAATATTACATTCTTGAGAGTCAAAAGTAAGAGTGTGTCCTTCGTCACACATTTGGATTACACTAAGAAGATTGTGTTTCAAGTTTTCAACTCAAAACCTTTTCTTCCTTAGCCCTTCCATTGTCAAGACTGAGAGTGCCCTTTCCAACTATCATTGTCTCTGTTGGAACATATATATGTTTCTAAACTTTAGATTTAAATAAATTTTGTTCTTCTCTAAATAAGAACAATGCGTGCTTGATTATGACCATTGATGAAAGCCTTCCATTTAATCCAACAATTTTAAACCCTTAAAAGTTATGGAGCTGCCCACTCATTAAAAGGTTAAATCACTAAAGACTACCTTCAAAATGTCAGGTTTTAGGATTTGACGATATAGACGGTCCAACATGTAAGAACTCCAAAGTCCCGATATTCGAAATCGAGAAACTGCCTTAAGATTTAAACCATGATAATTAAAGGATTATAAAGATATTAATATTAATTAATTACATCACAATTTTGTGATTCGGGGATTATGCCTCGAACGACGACCAAAGTCCCAAAACCCAAAATCGCGAAACCTTTGAGTTTAATCACAATTATTTAAAGGGTTAAATACGACTAAAATTAATTAATTACAGCATAGTTTCACGTTTCAAAGATCATAGCTTGAACTAATATGGGATAACCCGATGTCTGAAACTCCAAAATGAATTAAGGTTAAACATGATTAATTAACAAGATAAACTTGATTTATTAACACATTAAACAATCTTATCTCCTGTTAAGTTTAGGTTGATTTGCAATACGGGTAAATTCAAATTTTATCTATGCTTTTCCTGATAATGAAACATCGACCATTAATGGCATTAATAGTTGGTCTAGGGAAATGATTTCAAATAAGATCCTTCTTTATCACCCAAATCATTTTATTAAGGGAATTAAATGCATGGTCAGTGAAGATATACATGGATTGATGCACTTAAGGTAAAGAAGATTTTTTTATTCTGAATTACATTCGCGTTTTGGCAAAGCTAGCTTAGCAAGATAATCAGTCTTGTGCATTTTCCGTGATAGATAACAGATTTTTGAGATCTGATASCATGCCTCTACGAAAAGMAACTAAAGTGACTRGTGAAAGTTCAATCCAGAATACAAATGTTCTCTCCGACACCTCGCCYAGAAGCATAGACACCATCAAATCCTGGATGCAAGTATTCAAAATCTTACAATATGAATTGCTAAATTTCCCAAATGATTCAAGCGACAACGAGAAGGAGGACGTATCTACCAAATACAAAATTGTTKCTCAGTCAGAGCTACATAAGATATCGACAAGGCCTAAKCTCTTTCCCTACAATGATATGATAGGTTGGGCATTAGACCACGTAGATATCCCAACCAAGACTATTTTCAATTCATAAAATGTCATGGTTGGGTCTTTCCGGCTAGTTCATCTACAGGTGATGCAAAAATTGTCTCTGATACCAAATTTCATTTATAATTCCAGTTTCCTAGTAGATTTTAACACAAAGGAATGTACACAATATGGAAAAAACCTTCCCAACCTAATTAAGGATTGGTATTCGTGCCCTAAGAAGTTCAAAGATGACTCCCACGACGTGTACACAATTGTTGCTTTAGAATCTCACATAATGTATATAGAAATGATGTTGTGCATAATATATGGGAAAGAAAACAAAACTCATTTATTTTTACAATGGGTAACTATTATACACACAGTAGTAGAGGGTTACTCTTTTGATCGGGCCAAGATATTTTCAGATAACTTGATTAATGAGATTGCACAATATTAATTACTAAAATCCAAAGGGTAATCGACCCTATTTTTCATGTTGGCTTATATCATGGACGTAGTATTTTTTATGACACCTTTTCCTCTGATGGACTAGATCTAGACTCCAAATAGTGTCGAACCCATACATATGTATCATTAAAAACTTTGGGAAGAAAAGGCAAAATATTTTTTTTATGAAATCTGCAACTGGGTAGTGGTGCCGATGCACACCACCATATATGGCTATCCACCTCCCATAATTTCAGACAATATTGTGACTAATCTGGGAAAGATAACAAACTGGTATATTGAAGAACAATTTTCCTATATTAGGGTTTTCCACTATTTGGTTTCTCCACATGCTTTACCTCGATTTTTACTAGACTGACTAGTGTGCCGTGAAGTCACACAACAAATTGTTCTTGGTGGGATTAGTAAGGAGCTCAAAGCAGTACAAAAAAAGGTATGGCCTTCTTTTCCCCTACAGATTGGTACATTTCCCCTACTAGATTTCGGTCACTCTAAAGTAGAGGTTGCGGCCTTGGAAGAAATAAAGCTACTCAATATCAAATTTAAGAAGCATGATCGACAGAGGATCGTAGGTAGTCACATGGCCAGCTACAATTTGAAAAGGTATGAACATGAAGATTCTCCTCAAGATGAAATATTCCAAGTAGCAAGAACATACCAGGGGGTACTGAGTCATGTTCGAGCTCTGTCACCAGATAAAATGATCGAGTTTTATGACTTCCATAAGCATCAAAGAAGCAATCTACCCAAAGTATTACAAGGAGAAAAACTGACACCTATGACTACATAACAAACATAAACCCAAGGTTTAGAAATGACGAGTTCCAGTGGAGAGGGAACCTGAGAAATCCTGGAGAAGGCTGAGGTTTCGACTCAGGAAGGGGATACTATATTAACAGATATACCAAGCAGTCAAACTAAAGACCAAACTGAGACATTGACAAAGAAAGGGGAAGAAGGGCCACTATTTACACTAGATAAATCAACTACAGACGTGGCTGGAAAATAATCGTCCACCAAAATAGGAAACCCCATTTAGTTTATCACACCATTACAGTTCACCAGAGGGAACCCAAAATCAGAGGCGATATTCATAGAGGATCTCAGACCCATTTTGGTTGAAGAGTTGCCTCCTTCTGATTTCTTTTTCAGCAAGAAAAGGAAGGCTGTGGTGAAGAGAGAAATGCACCAGAAGGAAGGTGCAAATGTCAAAATACATAGGGTGCTAATCTATGGAGAGGCCTTGGAAGAGGTATAATTCGCTGAAGAAGTAGCTAGTTCGCTGGGGGATTTTGCAACAGCCAATCAATTTTCAGTCGAAAATCTAAAAGAACGAATGAAGCAGAAAGAACAACCAATAATCCAATTGCAACATCAAATGAAGAATTTAGAAAAGGATGTCAGGAGTGAGATCAACAAGGTCTTTGAGCATATTATAGGCAACGACACACAACAAATCCAACAACTCAAATTTAGTCTCGAAGAGATACGCAATAATGTACAGTCAAGTAAAGAAAAGGGCCATTCAGCAAGATGAGTTGGTAAGGAAAATACAATCCAAAGTAAGCTCTACCGAAAACATGGTTGTGGATATAATAGTGTTCCAAGCTTAGGCATTGGAAGTGTGAAAGAAATTGGAAGCAACACAACAAATCCTTCTCACTAAGGTTGAAACTGTCCAAGATCATTTTCGGGTGATAGATTAAGCATTAAATAACATTTGTTTATGAGAGAGAGAGACTATTGCTACCTGAACTACCTTCCAAGAAGCAATTGTGTCGTCAACAAAAGAAGGAGTAGCTATGGCTTCTAGGTTATCTTTTTCGGAACAGACCAGAGGTGATATAATACTAAAGACCTAGGAATCTAGCACAGATGAAAGTAGGAAAATGGATAAGGAAGTGAAGGAGTCTAATGAAGTGGCTTTCCACTCACTCAACAAAGAATCATTAGGCCTTAATAAAGAAGATAGCTCTGGAGTATTGGTACAGATTGACATAACAAAGCATCAACTTGGCATTAAGACAAATATGGAAGAGGCTCAGGCCKAAATATTACAGATAAAACAGGTTGATATTATTCAGATAAATAGATGGTTAGTGAAGCCTAGTCTGAAACTATGGTCTATAGTTTCAGAAGATAGACGAATGGAAGAAAGATTTCCTCAATTGGAAATGAAATTATATATTTTGAGGATAATAACTTAACAGATCCCTCCAGGCTTGTGGCACAATTTTTGCGAAGATGCATCAAATGTATTGAGCAAGGAAAAGGTAGCACCTTTGGAAAAAAATGAGATAACCTATGTACATTATCTATTTTGGAACTGGAGAACTAGAGATAAAAATGCCTCTTCCAGCATAATGAGGAGACCAACAAAAATGCAAGTGAAAGGTTTCAAATTTGATATTCTGTAAATTTACTATTTTAGAAATAGAAGAATTCCAATCGCTTAGGGTTGAGAAATTTTTGTATAAATACATATTTCAAAGAATGAAAACATGTTGCTTCTTGTCGTATTGTAACTAAGAAAACTCATCCTTTGTGAGTATTAATACAAGCGTAGACATGGATTCCAAATTTTGTGTTGTTTGATTTATGTGCTCTTCTTGTATTTCATATTTCTAGTTTTCTTTATGTTACTCCTCGATAAGTGAATGACTGCAATTTAGTACAACATATATTGTGATCATATTTCATCTAGTTATCTGATAAGCCAACAATTTTTCCTTTGTATTTTCTATCGGCAAATACAAGACCTGCAAGCTACTTGGATCACTATATCATATATCCTTTCAAGGGTGCATTTCACTCTTTCTTCTACTATAAACAAGGTAATATTCTCCAGTGATTGATGCCTTAGCTTGTTTAATAGTTTTGTAACTTTTTCATCACCACTCAATTTGATTAATTGACTTAGATGACGAAACATGACCTCTTTTCTGTTCAACTATTAATTTCATTTGAGGATTTAAATTCTTACATAACTAACGGAAAGAAAAAACACTCTTAAAACAAATCATTCCTTAATTCCTGATGCCTGACATGATGCTTTGAGCCTTAAGTTTAATCTCAGGAACATCTTTTTGGCGTTGTTTTTCAGGGATGGAGAAACAAAGTTATTTTTCCCTGGGAGAACGACATGGTAAGTTTCTTTCTTTGATAGTGAACAAAGATAGAATACAATATTAAGGATAATTTAATTTTTTCACTTGGTGACTCCACCACTAATAAACTAGCATTCAGTCGAAGGAATACCATAAAAAATATGGACAATAATAAGACSATGCCTATAAGAAGACCACACCTGTATCTGACCCTAAAATTTTTTTAAAACCAAGGGGATACCAGAAGCAAACCAACACATATAAAAGTAAGGTTTATCAACCCAAACCCACATAGTYTAATGCTAAGGTTCCACCTGAACAGTTAAATTTTCAATAAGGTTCCACCCAAATCCATTTCRGAGAAACATCGACTGATATAATCGAAGTCGAATTCATAGACCCCGAGTTGGTTTTATGTGAAATAAAAACCAAGATCGATTTGATTGCCTCTTTCGCTAATAAAGGTAAACAACCCATCGCAATACCTTCTTTGATTGACATTCCATCAATCCCCGAATTAAAGGTTCCACCCCCACAAAGTTTTGAAGAATATATCTTACCCTCTGATTCAACCCCTGTAGGTTCTCCTGTTTATATATCCTGCAAGTCTGAAGAACCTATCCCTCATCTCTCTTCCCCCCCCTTTTCTGATTTTCTGTCTCCTGGCGATCAGTTCCTAGAACCCCTTTTGCTTCATCCCGAAGTAGCCCAAAGGTCACTACACATATTTGAAAATACTCTCTATAATCTCCAAGTTTCATCCCCTAGATTATCAATGGCTGTTGACGGAGGAGGTGGTGTCGGATGTGGTGGAGATGGAGGAGGATTTGGCAATGGGGGAGGAGGAGGCAGTCAAGGACCACCCCCACCTCCTAGAATTTTTGCTAAAGTATCCTCTAGGTATGCTCCTTTAGTCCTCCCAGTTACCCTCCATGATTTACCCGAAAAATATATGAAAACACTTCCAAAGTTTTGGAGAGGGAGACTTAACAACCACTGAACACATAAATTTTTTCAATCAATTTTCCGATATCCTTGGCCTTGAGAATGAGGATGTTTATTCAAGACTTCTAGTTCAAAATTTTGAAGGACAGGTGAGAACCTGGTTTCGAGGGCTACCAACAGGTTCAATAAGAACATACGACGAGTTATAAAATGCATTTATAAGATAATGGGGAGAGAGGAAGGATCACCTTTATTATTTAATCGAGTTCGAAGCTTTAAGAAAGAAAAATTCAGAAACAGTTCTCGAATTTACTTAGAGATTTAATAAATTGTATAACAAAATTCCAACTAAGGTTAAACCTTCCCAACCTGCAACAAAGGTGACTTTTGCCGGGGCTTTCAAGCTTGAATTTTCCTTATATTGAGGGAAAGGATATCTATAGACCTACAAGAATGCAGGATGATGCTATAGAAATCGAGTCAAATATGATGGCATCGGGAAAGTTGAAAGCTAAAACCAAAATGGGAAATAAAGAGACCAAACGATTCAGAGAACAAGCAGTACCTTCTAGATCTGGAAGGTCCATGTAAGATAAAATAAACGATATGGAAAAAATAATCAAAGAATTATCAAACAAAATCTCGAGGATGGAGCTGGACCAATCTAAAATGGATCAGTTCGTTAGAAAAGATTTCAGAAGAAATCCTAACCATCAAGCGCAAAAAAGACAAATAAAAATGAAGATCAAAAGATTCAGACCCCCTTTAAAAACAAAAAAATTAGAGGAGGAGATGACATGCGAAACTTCGAGTTAGAGGAAGACATGAATAATATTAGCGATGATGATCAAGAACCTCATTTGATGAGGCAAGATTATGAAAGGTCTTTAGGTGTAGAATACCTATTTAATGATGGTAGCATAAATATTACAAAATATTCTTCTTATCAAGGAATCATCGATAATATAATGGCCGAGCTTCAAAAAAAGTATAATTTAAATCCTAGAGATAAAAATGTCACAACTTCCCAACTGAAGAATATCTTGAAGAGAAGTAAAAGGAGTGAGGCAGCTCAATCATCAACTAAAAAACATATTGCCCAGACGAAAGAAACTGAAACACAGACTGCCAAAATGAAAGAAGCTGAAATACAGGCTGCCAACACGAAAGAAGATGAAACGAAAGTGACACAAACTAACAGACCAGATAAAAAGGAGATAGAAATCCCAGCCAGAGAAGCCAAAAGGACAACGAGGAGTTTCAATATAGAAAACAAAATTAATAAAATCAAGATTCTTGTACCTTTGGTTGAACTGGAAAAAAAACCCTATATATAGAAAACAAATTTCCAAAATGATCAATTTCTCAGATATTGAAAGTCAGGCGGATATTATAAATTTAGAAGATGATACACCAACTATAAATTTTGGTCCGCATTTTGAAAATGCCAGAGATTTTGTTGCTCCTTTCTATATTACGCTGAATGTGCATGATCATCTTCTCCATAATTGTATGTTAGATTCTGGAGCCTCTAATCTAGAATCAGATCCAGAAGCCTGACAGGGCTCAAAAGGGCTAAAAAATGAAAGTGCTCGAAATCTGACGAAACTAGCACCATTGTGTCCATCTTGTCTTCCTAATTCTGACCATATATTTACTTCGTCAAACGGGCTCCGTATGCGAAAGATATCGCGTTCTGTCCAAAAACCCAAACAGGCGAAACAATGGGTGACTGTACAGTCCGTACAGTGCCACATGGTAGGCTGACTGTATAGGTTGTATGACCATACAGATAATGTGGCATCTTCTGGTGACGACATGTGGTAGGTAACAGGGAGTACGATAGGTACAGTTGGACCAATCAGAGGGTGACACATGTCACCACTGTAAGGGTGACACGTGGCACAGGATGACGTGGCATGGATGACGTCAGCAGGCTGACTGGGAAGGTACGGTGACAGGTGGTAGGGTATGTGGTAGACACGTGGACCATCCGACATTTGACATGTGGCTTTGTGTTTGGCTAATGGGAAGGTGTCACGTGGCCTAGTCATGGGTTGCCAAGTGGCAACCTGTGGTTGGCTCGTGATTTGTGTAAAATTATGGGTTCACAACCGGGGTCGAACCTCTGACCTCTCCTCCGGGCTATGGAATGGCAGGATCGGGCTAACTTCCTGCCCCACAGGTGTTTCTTATTAACTATATGGTAATGTTTATATTTAAATTTAAACAATGTAATATTTGGGGGCAAAAAGGGCTGGGGATTAGCCCCAGCCCGTGGTCTATTCACTTACCATAGAACCAAGAAACGACAGAGAGCGGGGAGTTGGAAGATAGGAATCCACCCTTGGTTCTCGGGTGGTTCCATGTGACCCGAACCTTAATCCAGATAGGGCACGCGGGGGGGTTATGACTGTTAGCCCGAGGATCTATGCAGAGCCCCAAGAACCAGGAGCCAACGCATAGCCCTTTGGGCTAGCGCTTGGCCAAAAAATAACTCATATGACCCTGTTTTGAGGGCACGTGCCCAACTCTAGGGGGCTACATAGCACATTTTTTTACAAAAGTGGTTTTTTTCCAATGTTTTGCGATTTTAATTGATATTATGCCTGTAACTAATGGATTTTATCCATTTTTGGGAGATATTGGGCATTTTGGGAGCCCAAATTTTGGGAGGAAGTTGGGGATGGATAACCGACTTCAGATCTATATAAACCAGGCCTATTTTAGGCCATGGAGGACAGTCAGAGCAGATTTATGTTGAAGGGAAGCCAAGCCAAAGCCATTTTTATGCAGGGAAACTATTGAGGAGCATACGCTTGCGGGCCATTTCTGGGAGCTCCGGACATCCATTTTGTGTGCCATTTTCTTTGCTGGGTTCTAGAGATCTGGAAGAACATGAAAAGATCAGTCTTGTATCCAATTGGCATTGCTACGATGTACTTTTGAGCTTTTGAACAGAAATAAATAAGCCTCCCCCACAGAGACAAAGGCCCGGAGACGTAGGCAACATTGTGCCGAACTCCGTTATCAATTCTTGTGTTATGGGTTGCTGTTTATTACTTCATTTCAGATCTACATATGTGTATATGTCTGTCATAATTCCTCTCTTTTCCTCATTATTTCATTAAGCTTCTCAAAAGGGTTAATTAACACATGCAATTAAAAACTCAACCATAGTCATTAAAAGATCCTACGGATCAAGTGGTATCAGAGCTAGTTGACATTTGGATTTGAGTTTTGCATGTTAACTAGGGAAAATATGCAGCGTGGTGAAGGCGAGATTGTTGCAGAGAATCCATTAACTGGATTGAGAAAGAGAGCTTCTCACAGCGAGAAGATGGCATCGGAAGAAGGGATTTCTCAGGATGAGAAAGAGTTCCGGAAAACATTCCTTTCTATGTCGGAGATGGTGAAAGTTTTGTACGAGGATTACCTGGAATGAAAAAGACCAATTTTGGGTGAATATTCAAAGGGAAAAAGTGAAGAGGAAGAGGATCATCCTCATAATCCTCCTTCACCTCCATCATTACCTCCTTCTTCTCCTTTTTCTTCAAGTTCAATTTCTAAATCTAATGGAAAGAAAAATGTTTATAAGCATAAAAATGAAATGCCATTGTTAAAACTTGATGTTAAATTTTAGTTGCCCATATATGATGGTGAAGTAAATGTAGAAAAACTTGACAATTGGATCAGGCAGATGGAGGTTTACTGCAGTGTACAACAGATCAAGGATGAGGCCACACAAATTAAGTTGGCATCTTTGAGACTTGCAGGTACAACTCTCATATGGTGGCAAAGCAAGTTGCAAAATGGAACGCAACAAGTGGGTAAGGTATTTCCATCATGGAAGAGTTTCATTTC
>SNQJ01S0122767.1:20929-34991 GCA_010110895.2 Picea sitchensis | reverse complement strand
CATATTTGTATATGGCTATCATGATTCCTTTGTTTTCCTCATTCTTTCATTAAGATTCTCAAAAGGGTTAATTAACACATGCAATTGAAAACTCAACCATAGTCATTAAAAGATCCTATGGATGAACCTCCCACAATGTGATGCCCAAAGCTATTATGGAAAAATTGGGCCTTGAAATTACCTGACCATATAGAGATTTGTATTCTTTTGATTCAAGAAAAGTTAAATGTATGGGTATGATTAAATATTTAGTGGTTAATCTTGCACAGATTCCAGTGAAAATTATTCTAGTGGATGTGGTTGTTGTTGACATCCTTGCAAAGTATGGCATGTTTTTATCCAGGTCTTGGGGCGCCAAACTTGGAGGATATCTTCAACTCAACACGACGTATGCTACAATCTCGATCTTCGGCGGACAGTTTACTCGCCTGTACAAAGAAACAAGGATGGCATATACTATAAGTGACTCGCAGAATCTGAATAATTACCCTGTATATGTCACTGATCAGGATTTAGGAAACTTTATATTATCTCTTGATGATGATTTGGATGAATGTATAGAAGAAAATTGTACATAAAAATAAAAGATAGAAAAAATAAATAAAAATGTAAATAGTGTTGGAGTTTGGAAAATGTATTTCTATGGTGCTTCATATTGTGAAGGAGAAGGAGTTGGAGTGTTGTTTGTGGCACCCAGAGATGATTTCATTATTCCCCTTTCCTACAGATTACAGTGGGAGACCGATTATACTAATAATGTATGTGAATATGAAGCCATGGTTTTAGGATTAGAAGCTGCCAGAAAGTTAAAGATTGAAAATTTGATAGTTTATGGTGATGCAGAATTGATCATGAAATAGATAAAGAAATAGTACCAGGCCAAACACCCAAGGTTGAGGTCCTACATAAATTGTGCCTGGGATCTGATTGATAATTTTTTCTCATTTAATATCTACCATATTCCCAGAATAGAGAATCAACGGGCAGATTCATTGGCCAAAGAAGCCACAATGTGTGTACCTCCTACTATCCTCAAACTAAAGTGTCACATAGAAATGAGGCACATACCCTCAATACCAAATAATTTTCAACACTGGAAAGCTTCGAATATGATGAGCAAATTAGGCAATTCCTAGAAATGTTGGATGAATTTTATGAAACACATATTGATCAGGAAAATCAGAATGACACTGCTTTGATTATGCAGGAAGGTGAAGATCCCCAGGAGTTCCAGGATAAGATCGCTAATCACTGGATGTTGGTACTAAAAAATAATCAGATCCCTAAAGGTTTGATTCCTTTGGAAAGATTATTCGATCATGATGATATTCCCTTAAAGTCTACTTTGCAGCCTTAGCCTGAAGAGGTTGAAGATTGGAACATATGAACTAAGGAAACTCCTAAGATGGTAAATATATCTAAATACCTTCCCCCTGAATTGAAAGGAAAATATGTAGAGTTACTCAAGCAGTACAAGGATGTTTTCACCTGGTCTTATGATGAATTAAGAACTTATGACACCACCGTAATTGAACACAAAATCCCCTTAAAAYAGGGCGTTAAACCTTTCAGCAAGAAACTCAGAAAAATAAACCCCATACTACTGCCTATGATAGAAAAGGAAGTGAAAACGCTCCTAGATGCGAAGATCATTGTTCCACTCAGATATTTCGAGTGGGTTTCCAATCTGGTTCCGACCAGGAAGAAAAACGGTGAAATTAGACTATGTGTAGATTTCAAAAATTTAAACAGATCATCTCTCAAAGATAATTATCCATTACCTAAAATGGATCACGTATTGGAAAAAGGGGTCAGAGAAAATAGAATGTCTATGATTGATGGATTTTCAGGCTATAATCAAATTGCAATCCACGTGGATGACAAAGAAAAAACTGCATTCACTATCCCATGGGGTACCTTTATGTATGACAAAATTCCGTTCGGTTTGATGAACAAAGGAGCCACTTTCCAACGAGATATGGAAATCACCTTTGTCGATGAAATATATAAGTTTGTTGTCATTTATATTTATGATCTAACCATGTTTTCTAAATCTGACGCAGACCACCTGATGCACCTCAAACAAACATTTGAGAAATGTTGAAAATTTGGTTTGTCTCTGAATCCCAAGAAATCTCACTTTGCAATGTAGGAAGGTAAACTCTTGGGCCATATAGTATCTCGAAATGGAATCAAAATCGACCCAAAAAGGGTTGAAGCTATAGATACTATCAATATCCCTAGGACCAGAAAGGAAATACAATTATTTTTAGGAAAAAATATTTTTTTAAGAAGATTCATACCAAACTTCACTGAAATTGTAAAATTGATTACACATATCCTCAAGAAAGATAGCGAGGTCAAGTGGAAAACTGAATCCAAAAAATCATTCGAACGTATCAAGAAATTTATAGGTGAAGCACCATTGCTGGCCAACCCAGATTATATGAAGGAATTCTTGATTTTCTCATTTGCCTCCAAACATACTATCACAGCCGTGCTCTTACAAAATAATGATGGAGGTTTTGAGTAACCAATAACATTCTTTAGTAAAAGTATCAGAGATGTTGAACTAAGATATGATATATTAGAAAAAAAATCATATGAAATGGTGAAAGATCTCAAAGATTTCAAAACTTATGTGCTCCATTCTAAGGTAATCGCCTATGTACCAACCAACGTTGTCAAGGACATACTAGTTCAGCCAGATAGTGACGAAAAAAGAGGCAGATGGTTAGCCAAGATTCAAGAATTTGACCTAGAAGTAAAACCGACCAAACTTGTCAAAGGTCAGGGTTTGGATAAATTACTAGCTAAATCAAATTTCCGGGAACTTGGGATAAATCATTTACAATCCTACGAAGAGATTATAGATATTGAAGAGTTCGATGACCATATACCTATGATTCAAATCCAGGAGAAATTCTCTTCATCGTCTTGGTATAAAGACAGTTTCCTACCTTCTCACTCTGCAGTGCCCGAGCGATATGACTCCTTCCAAAACTATAATGTTGAAGTTACATGCAGTAAAATATTGTATCATGGATAGTCAACTATATTGGAAGGATCCTTTGGGTTTCTTACTAAGTTTTCTAGTAGAATCCGAAACAGAGAGGGTAATAAACAAATTCCATGAGGGAGTGTGTAGAGGACATCATTCATGGAGAGGAATGACATATAAAATCATGAGAGATGGATATTATTGGCCGAAACTATTTACTGATGTGAACGCTAAAGTCATAGCCTCTAACCACTGTCAACTATTTTCAGGAAAGCAAAAGATTCCCACACTACCTTTGGTCCCAGTCAAAATAGAAGCTCTGTTTCAACAATGGGGTATAGATTCCATTGGTTAAATATATCCACATTCAAGTGCACAACGTAAGTGGATTTTGACTGCTACTGACTATTTCACCAAATGGGTAGACGCTATTTCAATGCGAAACACAATATAAGTACAACATCGTACTAGGGCATTCCACAACCTATTATACTCAGGGCAATGGGTTAGTCGAATCCTCAAACAAGAGTCCAATCACCATAATTAAAAAAGTGTTGACTGGAAATAAGAAAGCTTGGCATGTACATTTGAAATACGCTTTGTGGAATAATAGAATAGGCACTAAGAGATCAATCATAATGTCCCCTTTTTAAATGGTATATGGTACCGATGTTTTTCTCCCCATAAATCTTGCTCTACCCATAATGAAACTTTGAAAAGATGCCAAGGAAGAGCCAAACCAAATTAACAGAAGAATAAATAAATTTATTAAAGTCCATCAAAATAGGGTTGAAGTGGATGAGAAGCTCTAGAAATATCAAGATAACATGAAAGCCCTGTTTGACCAAAAATCTAAAGATAGGGAATTCCTCCCTGGTGACCTAGTTTTAAAGTGGGATGCGAGGAAGGAATACTTAGGAAAACACGACAAATTCGACCATATCTAGTGTGGACCTTTCAAGATCACAACTTTTGAAGGGAAGAATTCATTTTCGTTGGAAAATCTGGATGGAAAAATCCTTAACGCCCCTATCAACGGGCATTACCTGAAGCATTTTATGCAATAAACGGTTTTCAAACTCTCATTGTATATACCGGTTTGATTTCTTTGTTTTGATTCATAGTTTTTCATTTCTTTGGTAAGTTTCTACTTTCACTGTAAATAGGACCATGTTTGTTGTTTAAAAAAAAAAAAAAGGGAAGGTAATGGTTACTATTTTGTTTTTAGAAGCTTATGAAATTACTTGTGTGGGAAGGTAATGGTTACTATTTTGTTTTTAGAAGCTTATGAAATTACTTGTGTTTATTTTATGTAGAATGCTTGTCTATAATTGAGAGATGAGGAAACGTCAGAAAAATGTTTCAGAGCATCGATATTCTCCCAAAATAGGTGATAAATAAACGATTTGTTTGGTTGAAAACGTAAAGAAAATTTGAGGTATGAGCTTTTAACCTACTAAACCAAGTTGAAGTTTTTAGGGAATTTAGCTAAATTTGAAAGAAGTTTCATCCATATAAATATTGTCACCTAATCAATAACGAGAAGAATATAAGAATTATAGACTTCTCCTAAATGTCTTCTCTGAATTTAATAAAATTAAAACATTAAAATAATAAACAAAATAATAAATGAAACAAAAATGAAATAGGAATAAAAGATCTTAAAGAAGTATGATAATCAATGAAAAGCTTATGCAAGATTGAACCTATTCACAAAAGAGTTGTTGAATACTCTTACTTTTCCTATCTGTCCATCCTAAATCTCCCTTTGGTCCCCATAGAGAGAAGATTTCTCCTTAACTCTGAAAACTAAGAAACATGTCTCAAAATAATGTTAGGCGAAAATTTATACGCCCCTCTTAATTTAACTGGAAGAAAGTATGTCTAGGTTAATATTGCTACTTTATCCTTTCTAACATATTCAAACTGATTGATTTCACTCAAGGCAATTCCCTCGAAAGTAAAAAAAAATCCCATGTAAAATTTCCTTGTAATCAAAGGTGTTTTGAAGGTTGAAAGGAAATTAACCCAGAGTAATCAAAGTGAGTTAGAATGCCTTTGTTGCTAAAACATAAACATATATCGTCCCTATTATATAACATGCAGATTAATTTCCCCCACTTCATGTTTTAAAAAATATAAGATAGATGGTGAAAGGAAATTCGTTTAAATGATTGCCCTCATCTAGTCTGAAAAAAGAGATGATGAAAGGAAATTCATTAAATGATTTCCCTCATCTCAAGCATTTAAATGCAAGATTACTAAATGAAGTGGTAAAAGGAAATTCAATATGGGAATTAGATAACTTCACTGGGGTACTAAACAAGATCACTGGCAGTGAAGCAATGTCCATGATATCTGCAAGGCTATTATACATGTATTATAAATATACTCTGGTAATTATTCCTCCTTTTGACAAGATTTACATTCTAAGCCGACACAGGACTCCCTTATTAAAACATTAAAATCACTTTGCCTTGAAATGAATAAGATTGAACACAGTCTGATAGGTGGGTTAAAGTTGTTTTGATTATCTTAAGAAAATCTGGATACAGTTTTAGGAAAGAGAAATTTCAAATAGCCTAACTGAAAGTCATGATTTGATATGTTTTGAAGGTTTTCTAAGTTACGGTTGAAACTCTTTTCTCAGTATGATGCTTTTCTGAAAATGTTCCACAGAAGTGAAATAATGACTCCATTTACCCAATAAAGGCACTTTGTCTATTGTTTTTCGCGACTCACAGGGATACACGATCCCTAGATGGAGCCTATGTTGGAACATATATATATTTCTAAACTTTAGATTTAAATAAATTTTATTCTTCTCTAAATAAGAACAATGCACGCTTGATTATCACCATTTATGAAATCCTCTCGTTTAATCCAACAATTTTAAACCCTTAAAATTTATGGAGTCGTCCACTCATTAAAAGGTTAAATCGCTAAAGACTTCCTTCAAAATGTCGGGTTTCAGGATTTTGTGATACAGACGGTCCAACATGTAAGAACTCCAAAGTCCCGATATCCGAAATCGCGAAACTGCCTTAATCTTTAAACCATGATAATTGAAGTATTATAAAGTGATTAATATTAATTAATTACATCGTTATTTTTTGATTTG
Organism: Picea sitchensis; assembly: GCA_010110895.2. NCBI lineage: Eukaryota > Viridiplantae > Streptophyta > Pinopsida > Pinales > Pinaceae > Picea > Picea sitchensis. The sequence continues at coordinate 28,869 of SNQJ01S0122767.1, read as the reverse complement.
GGGATTCTGCCTCGAACGATGACCAAAGTCCCAAAACACAAAATCGCAAAAACTTTGAGGTTAATCGTAATTATTTAAAGGGTTAAATACAATTAAAATTAATTAATTACATCGCAGTTTCGCGTTTCAAAGATCATAGCTTGAACTAATATGGGATAACCTGAGGTCCGAAACCCCAAAATGAATTAAGGTTAAACATGATTAATTAACAAGATAAACTTGAATTATTAACACATTAAACAATCTTATCTCCTGTTAAGTTTATGTTGATTTGCAATACGAGTAAATTCAAATTTTATCTATGCTTTTCCTGATCATGAAACATCGACCATTAATGGCATTAATAGTTGATCTAGGGAAATGATTTCAAATAAGATCCTTCTTTATCGCCCAATTTGTTTTATTAAGGGAATTATATGCATTGTCAGTGAAGATATACACAAATTGATGCGCTTAAGGCGAAGAATATTTTTTTTATTCTAAATTACATTCACGTTTTGGCAGAGCTAGCTTAGCAAGATAATCAGTCTTGTGCATTTTCGTGACATATAACAGAGTTATGAGATCTAATACCATGCCTCCATGAAAATCAACTAAAGAGACTAGTGAAAGTTCAAGCCAGAATACAGATGTTCTCTCTGACACCTTTCCCAGAAGTATAGACACCATCAAACACTGGATGCAAGTATTCAACATCTTACAATATGAATTAGTAAATTGCTCGAATGATTCAAGCGAAAACGAGAAGGAGGACCTATATACCAAATACAAAATTGTTTCTCAGTCAGAGTTACATAAGATAGCGACAAGGCCTAAGCTCTTTCCCTCCAATGATATGATAGGTTGGGCACTTGACCACATATATATCCCAACCAGGACTATTTTCAATTCACAAAGGTCACGGTTGGGTCTTTCTATCCAGAACATCTACAAGTGATGTACAAATTGTCTCTGGTACCAAATTTCATTTATAATGCCAGTTTCCTAGTAGATTTTAACACAAAGGAATTTACCCAATATGGAAAAAACCTTCCTGGCCTAATTAAGGACTGGTATTCATGCCCCGAGAAGTTTAGAGCTGACTCCCACGACGTGTATGCAGTTTCTGCTCTAGAATCTCACATAATGTATATAGCAATGATGTTGTGAAGAATCTATGGGAAAGAAAACACAACTCATTTCTTTTTACAATGGGTACCTATTATACACATAGTAGAAAATGGTTACTATTTTGATTGGGCCAAGATATTGTCAGATAAATTGGTTAATGAGATTGCATAGTATCAATTACTAAAATCCAAAGGGAAACCGACCCCATTTTTCCTGTCGTCTTATATCATGGATGATGTCTGTTTTATGATGCCTTTTCCTCTGATGGACTGGAGATGGATTCCAAATAGTTCCGAACTGTTGGCATAGGGGCAGACCCAGGGTTCAATGCTACAATAGCACACCAACAAAATGCTAACTACCAGCCCTTTCAGAAACACCTGCGAAGCAGATGAAGTCTCACCTAAGGTAGAGGCAGGGGTGGTTGCAAGACTCAAGTGTCTAAAACCTTAGCTGGGACTCAAATATGTGATTATAACACTTAGCAATCACTTAGCATAGATTATTCATCAATATTAATCCCTTATGATACTTCAAAGATAGCACAAAGCATTGTAGTATGTACTTACATCTAAGATAATTCATCACTTAGCCATAACAAGATAGATTAGATTCAGTAGATCAAGCACTGAGCATCTTACATACCATATCTAACATTCATTCATATCTCAGAAGCACACAGAATAAATAGATCTATCTAAACACATCAAATCACTTAGAAAAGGAAGAGACAAACACATAAGGTCGGGGCATAGAACACAACACACAGATTTACCGTGGCTCACCCCCTCCCTGGGGCTACATCCACAAAGTCTTCTTCTTTATTAGCTTTAGTTAATCAGGTTACAACACAGAGCCATCCAAATCCCTCTTCGCATAGGACATAAGATCTACRTATCTCACTAGATCCTTCTTCCTTGCGCTAAAATCACAGAGCCTTCTACAATATCCTGCACTTAGTCTCTACARTATGCACAAAGAATTTACAATCATTACTAGCACTCAACACAACTCACAACTCTTCGATCACATAGATCACACTCTACTACCCCCCCTTCGTTTCACTTACTTTGCCTATACATCTATTTAAACATACAACAATGGGCCTATGCATGGGTAAACCCACGGTCCGACATCCATTTCCCATTACATTATCCCTAAAAACCCAAAAAAGACCCAAAATGGGATCTAGCTCCCACGATTTCCGCTTCGCGTTGCGTTCCATCTTTGATAGGCTGTCGAAGTCCCAAAAATGATCAAATATGACCAAGTGTTCCTCAAAACTTGGTCAGGGCCAACAAGCCCCCAACACTCACCTGTGACTCATCCCGAGTCACTCAAGTCTGGGTAACTTTTCCTCAAAGGTCTCGAGCTTGGCTCGAGCTGCTTCGACTTGTCCCTGTGCTACTGCTTCTTGCTCAGTGAATTATCAAACAACCGATTCAATAATAGGTCCTTCCATTTGTTTTCGACTGTAACAACTACTTGTTCTAGTAATGTTCCTTGGCCTTCAATTTCTCCAAACAATAGGTAGGCCGCCTCTTGGCTCGACTGGAGTTTCTGGGTGAATTCCATCACTCTGTTTTGCATGGTAAGAACAAGTTGTTGGGAAGTGCGCTAATCCTGGGATCTCTTCATCCTCTCGATGGGTGATAGGAGCTTGAGTTGCGCCTATACTATATCTGCGTGCTACTTTTCTTCCTAGAGTTGGGACTCAATATCTTCAACTCTAGGTCTTCAGATAGTTGTTCATATATTTGCGCGCTTCTTCTACTTAGTTGTTTACATTCTACAACAAGTGTTTTAATCCTCTCGACTGCGCTCTGAGAATTCAATTCTTGTTGGTCACGCACTTCTTGTAAATTCTGTGGTATGGTATGAAGATATAATTCCATGACCCTTTGTTGAAGTTGCTGAATAAATTCAGCCAACTTCATCACTTGGCGCTCTATGGGTTTTTCGGCCTTCTGCTCTAAGACGGTCATAGAGAGAAATGATCTGTTGACTACTTCTTCGATTCCTATCTACTTTGTGAGAATATGCTCTTTCTCTTTTTGGATCTTTTCTCTGTCTTATTCAAATATTTATTGGAGAGCATTCTTCTCTTGTTGCACGGCTTGGCGTTTTTCAATAATTTCCTCTTGTGCTTTCTTTAGGGCTTGGGTGGCATGTGCTTTTTCTTCTTGAGAATGTCAAAGGTGTACTTCGAATGTATCAACAATCTTGTGGAGTTGAACTGATTCATCTCCCACTTCTGTTGTTCCTTCTGGAAGAGGTGTAGTAGAGATTACTCGGCTAGACTAGAGTGCTTGTTGTACTCCTTAGAGCGTGATCTCAATTTGGCTATACATTTGTTCCTGCTTCACCTCCTTCTTCTCTATGATTTCCTTTGAAGCATCATTGACCATTGAAACAATGAAATCAAAGTCATCCAACATGAGGGCAGTTCGCATCTTGGTTATAGGGGTTCTTGGTTTCTTTCTGGAGGAAGATTTCAGAGGTGAGACCTTCCTTTCCTTCGATGAGTCTTCTTCGTCCCTAGGTAGTGGTACTTCGAATTTCTATTTTTTAGTTTCTGTACCTTATTCGTCATCACCTTATTCATCTGGTGTAGTGGAAGCTGTCCTTACAGATAGGTTGTTAACATCCTGGACTTCTTTGGTCTTCTTCATCATCTTTTCTTTCTTTGTCCTACTGGGCCTAGGTGTATCCTGGGCAGTTCTGGTGCTGTCAATGCCAGACATTTCTACGAGGTCTTATGAAACAAGGAGTTCTGCTAACCATTCCTTGGTGACCTCTTCCAGGTCTTCTTCTGTCAACTTATAATAGGACTGAAGTTGTTCCTGGTGCTCATCAACGCATGGGGTTAGGTATATAAAGTGGCAGTCTGCGTTGAACTTTATCAAAGGTCGAAATCTCTGTAAAGTGTTCGGGGTTATGCGAGATTCACTCATTATGGATAATTTTAATTGGTTATAGTACGCATGGAAAATGAAATTCAATTTCCATTTCTTGCTCATGTCGTTAGAGTACCATAATGTATTGAACTTCGCGGCTAGTGGCTCAAAGGGGTCAAGGTTCGGGAAGGTTGCACCTTCTGGTAGATCCCATGCAGCAAAAGAAATCAGTATTGGGATCCAGCTAAAATGGAATTCATGCCCCTAATCCTGGGCTTCTCTACAGTCAATATCCATTTGATTCACCAAGTACATCGCCCAGCTCATTTGTAGTCCCTTTGCGCACTTTCCTGGGAGGTAAACTACAAATATAGATAATTGTGTTGGTAGATTCTTGCGTACCAACTTCCCTATGATCAATTGGCATGTGAGGCGCACTGCGCCACTTTCAATAGAAGCTACCTTGTAGCCTCTTGCACCTTTCTCAACATCTCCATAGGCTTCTTTGAGCTTCTGCACAAGAGCGCAGTTTGCGGTCTTTCCAGGATAATACTCATGGGGATTAGGGCCCTGCATACTAAGCCCAGTGATCCTATTTATCAATGCCATATCAACATTTATGTGATTTTCTAACCATAGGTATCCCTGTGGAAACTTGCTAGCAACAATTTTACATAAGAATTCACCTCTTGGTGTTTGCCGAGGTGTGGTATTTTCATAACGTTGAGCAAAGTAGACTGCGCGAGGTTTATCATCCATTGCTGAGGGATGAGCCTTGAATTATTTCCCTTATTTATTGTCAAGTACTTATACGGGGTGAGCATGTTGTAAAATTTACAGTCCCCTAAGTTGAAGTCACAAACATTCAATGCTGTAACCTTGTCTTGATCTGCGTGGTAGGTGCATACTCCTTTCGGTAGATATGCAGTCACTTGGGTGTATTCAAAGTCTCTAGGGACATTGTCCCTGTTAATATCAGCACTCAAAGGGGGTATGTAAGTTGAAAGGATGGATGGCACTAACTTCGCGTTGGCTATGTCGTCCTTATGCTTAGTTCTTCTCTCTGCACCGACTCAAGATGTTCCTGCTCGAGCAGTCGATGGGGAGGCTTGCACTCCTCTTGTTGATGATGCTTAGACTCTGGTGTACATTATTCTTTCCAACATGACTCTCTCAGTCATTAAATCGTGAAGGACCTATGTGACGGATTCCTCAAGTGCGGTGAGCTCATCGGACATAAGCACTTGGGAAAGATAATCGGGGTCATGATGATCTCAAAATACTGCACTAGGATGAACAATCTGCTTGCAATGATCACTGTAGACAATCACTAGTTCTGTGGACTTTGAATTTTCAGTTGGAAAAAGTGTTCTTCGAGCACGACGCAACGAGATAAATAGGAAATTCATCAACGGTCTGCTTGCAATGGGTATGAAGCTTCCATGAACGTTGATCCATCCATTATGGCATGGTCCAACGGTATGGTGGTGATCCTTTAATTCTTTTCTATCCATTCGGGGTGGAAGTCGAATGGGTATATCGATCCAAATACTATATTTCTTCGCCACGATGAAGTGCCATATGTCATTGTTTGGATATCCCGATGAAGCTCAATTCCTGTGATTTTTCCTTCTGCGAAGTTTCCTCTGGAATATTCTGTAATTTTTCGATCTTGTCTCTCTTTTTACTTAGATTCCTAGCCTTCTTCCCAGTGATTTTTGTCTCGGTCATCCTTTTTCCATTATGATTCTTATCTTCTCTCGACATAGTCACTTCGCGATGCTGAGATTCTTTCTTCAGATCCAAGGGTAATACTCCTTCATCATATGGATTAGGTATTTCGTTCTTCTGTGGTTCCTCTAATTCTCTTATAGCTTTGACATCCAAGTCCCTAGTGTTCAATAGCTTATATCTGTTCTCTTGTTCTTCCATCAAGTAGGTGATCCTTCTAGTCATAAATTCCATGAGTTCTTGCTTCTTTTGTTCTAGGGATTCCTTTTCTTCTTTTCTTCGTATCTAGTCTTTTTCAATCCATATCTTTCCTAACAAAGCTGGAAATGGGGCGTGGTCCTCAATAAATTTAATAATTTCGAATTCTTCCTCTGTCAAGGTTCCATTGGTACTCATAACTATCTAGGTAATCCTGTCACATAGGGTTACAATTTTTCCTTTAAACAACCCTATTTTTCCTAGTGAAGGAACCATAGAAGGCCTCCCTAGGGTTTCCCAAGTACTTTTTGTCATAATGTTCATTTGTGTTCCCTCATCCAGAGCACATTCAATGTCGAAGTCTCCTATTCTTACTTCGATTTTCTCCTTTTCTTTGAAGATCTCTAACAAGCTGGCATCTTTATGTTCATCCAGGGTTTCTTTCATTTTCAATAACATAATCTTTGATTCTTTCTAGGGTTCTTCTATAATCTTAGTCTCTTGATCTCCTTCAGAGTTTGCTTGCTCCATATTCATCTTTTCAAGTCTAGAAATCATTCTAGGGAAATCTAGTACTTCATGGTCCATATCCTTACAACAGAGGCAACTAGGGTTTCTCCCAGGGCATTCCTTAGCAAGATGTCCTAGTCTTCTACAACTGTAATAGAGATTTAATCCTCTCTTTCTCTTCAATGATCCCCAACTTTTCTTGTATTTCTTGCTAGGGTCATAATGGCTAGCCTACAAAAATTTCTTTCTAGGATCCTGTATCCATTGGTTAGTCCAAAAATTCTTTTTATGCATAGGTATAACATATCTTTCATTATTCTTATTAGATCTATTCATATCAAATGTTCTTTCATCTAACAATGCCCTAGTTTTCAAGATAGGAAAAAATCTATCAAGCATACCTAAATCCATACTTTAGAAACAAAAAATTTCACTTATTTTACCTCTATAGGGCACAAAGCTTCCAAATCTAATAACTTTTAACTATTCTTACCTTTATCAGAGCATTGAGCTTACAGATCTTACTTCTTTTCTTTAGTATCAACCTCTTTTCTTGCAAATTTGACTTCTTCCCTTCAGATCTGTCCTTCCTTCTTCAACACAGAGCTTTTTAGATCAAGTGGATCACAACGCACTAGGGCATAGATCCACGCTCATAGCTTTCACAATTTCAAGATGAATCTTTTCACATAGATTCTTCTGCTTAGTTCCCAACAATCACAGCTTAAGGTGCTGACAATGGAACCATTTGTTTGCATAGGGGCATATTTAGGGTTCAACGCTACAAGAACACACCAACAAAACCCTAATTACCAGCCCTTTCAGCAACACCTGCGAAGCAGATGAAGTCTCACTCGCGGTAGAGGTAGGGGTGGTTGCAAGACTCAGGTGTCTACAACCTTAGCTGGGACACAGATCTGTGATTATAACACTTAGAAATCACTTAGTATAGATTATTCATCAATATTCAACCCTTATTATACTTCAGAGATAACACAAAGCATCACAGTATGTACTTATATCTAAGATAATTCATCACTTAGCCATAACAAGATAGATTAGATTCGGTAGATCAAGCACTATGCATCTTACATACCAGATCTAACATTCATTCATATCTCAGAAGCACAAAGCATAAATAGATCTATCTAAACACATCAAAGCACTTAGCAAAGGAAGAGACAAACACATCAGGTCGAGGCACATAGCACAACACACAGATTTACTGTGGTTCACCTCCACCCCGGGGATACATCCACAAAGTCTTCTTCTTTATTAGCTTCAGTTAATCAGGTTACATGACAGAGCCATCCAAATCCCTCTTTGCATAGGACAAAATATCTGTGCAACTCGCTAGATCCTTCTTCCTTGTGCTAAAAGAACAGAGCCTTCTACAATATCTTGCACTTAGTCTCTTACAATATGCACAAAGCATTTACAATCATTACCAACACTTAGCACAACTCACAACTCTTCGATCACATAGACTCTACT
>SNQJ01S0122767.1:0-20194 GCA_010110895.2 Picea sitchensis | reverse complement strand
TGAGGTTTCGAATCAGGAAGGGGATACTATATTGACAGATATACCAAGAGGTCAAGATAAAGACCAGACTAAGACTTTGACAAAGAATGGGGAAGAAGGGCCACTATTTACACTAGACAAATTAACCACAGATGTGGCCGAAAAAAAATCGTCCAACGAAATTGGAAGCCCCATTCATCTTATCACACTGTTACAGTTCACTAGAGGGAACCCAAATGTAGAGGCGATATTCATAGAGGCTCTCACACCCATTTCTGTTGAAGAGTTGCCTCCTTCTGATTTATTTTTCAGTAAGAAAAGGAAGGTTGTGGTGAAGAGAGAAATGCACCAGAAGGAAGGTGAAACTGTCAAAAGACACAAGATGCTAATTGATGGAGAGGCCTTGGAAGAGGTATAATTCGCTAAAGAAGTAGCAGGTTCGCTGGGGGGTTTTGCAACAACCAATCAGTTTTCAATCAAAAATCTAAAATAACGACTGAAGCGGAAAGAACTGATAATTAGCCAATTACAACATCAAATGAAGACTGTAGAAAAGGATGTCATGAGTGATATCAACAAGGGATTTAAGCAGATTAGAGCCAATGACGAACAAGAAATCCAGTAGCTCAAATCCAGTCTTGAAGAGATCTGCAAGAATGTACATGCATGTAAAGGAAGGGCCATCCAACAAAATGAGTTGGTAAGGAAACTAAAAGACAAAGTAAGCTCTACCGAAAACATGGTTGTGGATATAATAGTGTTCCAAGATTAGGCATTGGAAGTGCGAAAGAAATTGGAAGCAACACAACAAAGCCTTCTCACTAAGGTTGAAAATGTCCAAGATCATTTTTAGGTGATAGATCAAGCATTAAATAACATTTGTTTAATAGAGAGAGAGGCTATTGCTGCTCGAAATACCTTCCAAGAAGCAATTGTGTCGTCAACAAAAGAAGGAGTAGCTATGGCTTCCAGGTTGTCTATTTCAGAATGGACCAGAGGTGATATAATATTAAATACCTAGGAATCTAGCATAGTTGAAAGTAGGAAAATGTCTAAGTAAAGCAGTATTGTGAAGAGGCTTTCCACTCACTCAACAAAGAATCATTAGGCCTTGATAAAGAAGATAGATCTAGAGTACTGGGACAGATTGACATAAAAAAGCATCAACTTGGCATTAAGACAAATATGGAAGAGGCTCAGGCCGAAATCTCACAGACAAAATAGGTTGATATTATTCAGATAAATAGATGGCTAGTGAAGCCTAGTCTACAACTACAGTCCATAGTTTCAGAAGATAGACGAATGGAAGAAATATTGCCTCAATTAGAAAATAAGTTATATATATTTTTAGGTTAATAACTTAACAGAGCCCTCCAGGATGGTGGTACAATTTGTGAGCAGATGCATCAAATGTATTGATCAAGGAAAAGGTAGCACCACTAGAAACAAATGAGATAACCTGTTTACTTTTTCTATTTCAGAGCTGGAGAACTAGAGAGAAAAACGCTTCTGCCAGCATAATGAGGAGACCAACATAAATGCAAGCGAAACGTTTTAGATTTGATATTCTATAAATTTACTATCTTAGAAATAGAAGAATTCCAACCTCTTAGGGTTGAGAACTTTTTGTATAAATACATTTTTCAAAGAATGAAAATAGGTTGCTTCTTGCCGTATTATAACTAAGAAAACTCATCCTTTGTGAGTATTAATACAAGCACAGACATGTATTCCAAATTTTGTGTTGTTTGAGTTATGTGCTCTTCTTGTATTTCATATTTCCATTTTTATTTATGTTACTCCTCGATAAGTGAATGCCTGTAATTTAGTACAACATCTACTATGATCATATTTCATGTAGTTATCTGATAAGCCAACATTTTTTCCTCTATATTTTCTATCAACAAATACAAGACCTACAAGATACTTGGATCACTATATCATAGATCCTTTCAGGGGTGCATTTCACTCTTTCTTCTATTATAAACAAGGTAAGATTCTTCTGTCAATGATGCCTTAGCTTGTTTAATAGTTTTGTAACTTTATTCATCACCACTCAATTTGATTAATTGACTCAGACGACGAAACACGACCTCTATTCTGTTCAACTATTAATTTCATTTGGGGATTTAAATTCTTACATAAATAACGGAAATAAAAAGCACTCTTAAAACAAATCATTCCTTAATTCCTGATGCCTGACATTATGCTTTGAGCCTTAAGTTTAATCTCAGGAACAACAGTCTCCAAAGGTAACACTACCTTCATTCCTATTCAATGTGATAAACATTGTTCTATCTCATGTCATGTGACTTGAGAACCCACTGTCAATGTACCACTTATCCCTATTATTTTGTGAACATAGTGCAACATGAATGAATAGGTATTTTTCTTTCTTTTGTTCCCTTTGGTCCTTATTTCTTTCAATAATTTTTGGGGCTTCCACTTTTTGAATTTTTCTAAAATTACTTATACAAGATTTTTCTATATGTACATAATTATTGGAAGTACAACATAAGATATTATAGTTCAATAAAGGGGAAAATGAGTTGTAATTTCTCCTTGAGAATCCATAGGTATATCTATTTCTATCCGTCATGTAACTTCCTTTTATATTCATTCTAAAATTTATTTTTTTATGACAAAAACCACTACAATAATAACAATAGTCAAAGAAAGAATTTGGGTACCTGATTGTGTGATTCTCTCTTGATGGGAGAGTCTTCCTCATTATGTACTTATGAGGAATATTTGTCTCATATGGAATATATTGTTCTTATTTCTTGTTTTCTTCAACCTTGATAGAGTTTTTTAGTATATCGGCATAACTCTTGGTCTTTTCTTTACTTTATTATTTTGAAGAGGTTGAGGCTTCTTCTTCAATAACTACCTTATTTTCACTATAACCAAGACCAATCTTGTAAAATGGTGATCTTTGACATTTTAGGGTTTCATTTAAGGTTGTAGAGCTATTTTCAAATTTCATGTTGGTATTTGATCTTTCCAACTACTTTCTTTGACAAACTATTTCACATTCTATATTGTTGCAAGCATCTTATCTTTCTTTTAGTTGGGTTCCTAAGACTTATTCAATAATATTTACCTCCTCTACTTGAGTTTTTAAGTTGTTGATGATTTTTTTAGTTTCATTATAACTTTCATTTATACCAATCATTTATTTTTTATACTTCTTCAATTGTTCCTTTTGCATCCTTTTCTTGTTCCTTAGTCTCTCTATTTCATTTAGAGAACAAATGATCTCTCCTTCAATATCCACTTCAACATTAATCTCATGATTATCTTCTTCAAATGAATCTACATTTCTGTCAGTTTGCGTTTCTACAACCATGAAGAGAACCTCTTTTTTTTCTCTATAATTGTCACCAGGAGAGGTGTTGTTCTTGTAAATGTGTTGAACCTCCAAATAATAGATATAGATAAACAATAATACACACATTTTCAAAGATAATTGGAGAAAGAAGAAGAAGGAGAGAAAGAATGAATGAATTATCATTAACCATTGTGAATAATGAATAATTTACACATGATATACTCTGTATAACTCAATGAGTTTGACTAGAGGATAAAAAATGCACCATAGTGGTGGTCTAGAGTTATCTAGACAAACACCAACAGTTACGATAGAGAACTGCCACCTAGTCTAGTCTCTCAGGCAGCTACGGGAGTGAACTACCACCTAGTTGAGTTAACTAGTCAACTAGTCTCCAATTAACTAACTGAACAGAGAGTAGTGAGGAGTTAACTTAGGGAATCAAGGATAATGTTCCACTCTAGTGATGATACCAAGGCAAGGTCGAATTATTATGGTGATAATCCCAATGTTGCATGGTGACAAAACCAATGCAGCATCTAAACTCAACTCAACTAGTCAAACTGAAGTGTAACCTGAAAGAGAATATTCTCCAGGTGGAATATTCTCCCCTAAATTATAGGAGACTGGATAATGATCAATTATTACTAATAAACAAGGAAAAACCTTAGGAAAAATAAATCCTAGGTGTGTGTGAAGTAACTCCAACACCCCCCTGAACATCACTATGGTGAAAATAAAGATTGGGTCTCGGCAACGAGGCCATGTTAGGTACCCAAGTACAAAAGATAAACTAAAAATAAAGTGAGGAAAGAGGGAAAACCTCATGGGAACCCCCCCCCCTAAAGGTACAATGTATGTAAAAATAAGAACTACAGTTGCTAGGCAACTGTGTCCTTCACTCCAAGACGACTTCGCAGAGAATGAAACTTCTGCTCAGTGAAGGTCTTGGTGAATATGTCTACCGTCTATTCTGCTAAAGGAAATAACTGTAAGTTGATGATCCCATCATGTACTAAGTCCCATATGTAGTGCATGTGGATCTCGATGTGCTTCATATTCTTCCTTTGAATTGGATCTCTGTAGAACTTCAGAGTGCTCTGGTTGTCACACCAGATGACGATCGACCGATGAAACTGAATGTCCAACTTAGTGAGAAAATGTTRTAGCCACATAGCCTAAATGGTTATATTAACTACCCCTTTGTACTTTGCCTYGRCTGAAGATAGAGAAATGGCAGTTTTCTTCTTGCTAGACCAATAGATAGGCCCGAAACCAAGACTGAGTGAGTAACCAGATGTGGACTTGCGATCAATGCTATTTCCAGCCCAATCAGAGTCAGTAAAATCGATGATATCTAATGCAGAGTCTGTTGCATAATGAATCCCAAAGGTGATGGTGCCCTGTATGTATCGAATGATACACTTTGCAACTTTCCAATGTAGCTCATACGGCTCCTGCATGAACCTGGAAACTGCACCAAATGCATATGAGAGGTCTGGTCTGGAGTGTGTGAGATACAACAAGATCCCCACTAGATGTATGTATAGTGTGCTATCAACCAGTGGAGTCTCCCCACCATCATCAAGTTTGACTCATGATAGGAAACGAGTCAGAGAAGACTTGTAGTCTGTCATGTGAAATCTCTCAAGGATATCTTGTGCATACTTGGCTTGAGACAGTTTGATGCCTGATGCATCTTGAATGATCTTGAGTCCAAGGAAGAAGTGCAGCGGACCGATGTTCTTCATCAAAAAAATTTCATGTAGAGTCCTCTTGACTGCAATAATCACTGAAGTCGAGCACCCGATGATCAACAAATCATCAACATACAGAACTAAAAGTAGAAGTGAATCAACCGTCCTGAGCATGTATACATTCAGGTCTGATTTACAAAATACAAAGTTTTGTGACAGCAGGTAGGAGTCCATCTTGGCATACCATTCCCTCAGAGCCTTCTTAAGGCCATAAAGAGACTTCTTCAATCGACATACCAAAGATGAGTACTGCATAAATCCATGGGGCTACTCCATGTAGATCTCCGTAGAGAGATCACCGAGAAGAAATTCATTATTCACATCCATTTGATGGAATTCCCATCCCTTGGCTATCGCAATGGAAAGTTCCAATCGTATGGAATCCATCTTCGCCTCTGGAGAAAAGGTCTCATCATATTCAATACCATGAACCTGCTAAAATCCTTTGGCGACAAGCCTGGATTTGTATCTGCTGATATGTCCATCCACTACGCTCTCGGTCTCATAGACCCATCTACATCTGACAAGTTTCCTCCCAGAAGGAAGGGGAACCAGATCCCAAGTCTGGTTCTTGAGGAGGGAGTTGTACTCCTCCCGCATGGAGGATTCCCAAAAGGGATTTCCAGCAGCCTCACCATAAGACCATGGATTTGAAGACTGAACCAAGAAAATATGCCTGGAGGGAAATGGTTCAGTGGTAGTGAGTGAAACAAGAGGCTCCTCAAAATCATATCAAGTCCTCCTAGTATCATTTGGATCACTAACAAGATCCCCTGTAGCCTGAAGAGTAGTATGTGCCCACTTGGGCTTCTGCTCTGGCTCTACAACTGCATCTAGTTTCTCTGACTTTGCATCTGACTGTACTGACTCTGAATCAGAAATATCATCTGAAGAAGAGTCGGCATGTGCATGCTCATCATATCGGATAGGTGGAAGAGTGAAGGTGTCTGCATGTGGTTGTTGAGGTACATGTGAGACACTTTCCTCGAATTGGAAGCTACACTCAATGATGAACCTATCCAAGGAAAGATCAATAAGCCGATATCCCTTCACACTGTTGGGGTATCCAACAAAAATGCACTTATTTCTCCGTGGATCAAGTTCCTTCCTCTTTTCAAAGGGAATCTGGGTCCATGCACATGAGCCAAAAATGTGAAAGTAGGTCACTTTCGGTTTGAGGCCACTCCAAGCCTCGTAGGGGGTCTTATCCTTGACAGATCTATGAGAATATATGTTTTGGATGTATGTTACACAATCAAGTTCTTCGGCCCATAGTCTCTGTGGTAGTGACTTTGCATACAACATGCAAGATGACATCTCCTTTAGAGATCTGTTTTTCCGCTCAACAACTCTGTTTTGTTGCGGAGTATAGGGAACTATGTGCTTCAATTAGATCCCTTCCTCATGGAAAATATTATGGATCTCATGATTTACATACTCTCCCCCATTATCAGTTCTAAGGAATTTGTTCTTCTTTCCGGATTATGTCTCAACCAAGGCTTTGAAATCTTTGAGGTGTTGAAAGACCACAGATTTTTTCCTAAGAAAGTAGATCCAAGTAAAACGTGAGAAATCATCAACAAAAATGAGAAAAAACCTTGCTTTGTTGATGGATGGATGTGGAAAAGGACCCATAAGGTCACTCTGGATCAGATCTAAAGGTGCGGAATCTCGCTGAGACTTTCCTTTGTCTAATTTATCTTGAGGGTGTTTTCCGGGAACACATCCCTCACATGCTCCCTTGGAGAAATGAATGTCTGGTAGACCATTAACTAATATGTGCTTACTAAGCTGTTGCATGTATAAGAAATTCAAATTTACAAACCTTTCGTGCCATATGCTACTACTTTCATCAGCATGAGTAAGCAATAAAGCAGAATCAGGTTGAATGAATTTAGAAAATGTATACAATCTAGACTGATGATTTACCTCATCGGTTGCAACCCTAGAGTTAGTTTTCATGTCGTAGATGTCCACAGAATTTGGTGTGAATATGAATTTCTTTCTGGTGCCAGAATTCATCATCTGATACACGGAGAGAAGGTTGACGAAAAGTTTGGGATCGTGCAACACATTCTCGAAGCTTCCATTAGTGAGTTCAATCCTTCCTTTGCTGGTGACTTCGACAAAAGAGTTCTCCCCCATTAGAATAGGAGGACCTTTGCATGCATCCAATGAAGAATAGATTTCTTCTGAGGCAGCCATGTGATGTGATGCTCCTGAATCTATGATCCAAGCATCGAGAGAGGAGTTGATTGTAATCAAGGCATGGCTATAATTTCCTTTCTTGGAATTCAGATCTTCTTCCTTCTTCTTCTTTGCACCCTCGAGGATGCAATCTCCAAGGTTTTTTTGCTGAAGTATTTGAGACATCAAATCTATTTGTTTTTTCATGCATGCAGATTCCATATGGAATCCTTTGTGACTGTACATGCATTTCTCTCATTTTCTCCTTTGGATCTGGAGGCATCGGTGAAGGGTTTTGTGTGCCCTTCCTTCTTCGGATGTGCATGAGATTTCCATTTATGTTTATCTTTAGATTTCTGATATTTGTGTCTACCATCATGCACAGTGAGTGCATGCACCCTTGGGCCTTTGATTGTGCCCATGTTGATGAGCTTGGTTTGCTCTTGTGTCAGGGATTCGATAAAGTCCTCAAGAGAAGGCATCTTCTAGGTGGCTCCATAGGTGAATCTGATAGTATGTAATGTGGATGTGAATACATAGAATTCAGGACCAAGCTTGGAGATAATGGTGAGAACCATTTGTTTCTCCTCTTTCGATTTATCAACCCCACAAGCTTTGAGTTGCGACAATAAATCCTTGAATTTTGTAAAGAAATCTTGGATATTGTCGAAGATTTTTGGATCTAACGTGAGCAGCTCTACCTCCAGCATGTGTCCCCTCATCTCATTGTGTTTTCCAAAGATACATTCCAAGGTGGTCCAGGCTTCATTGGGAGTCTTACAGGAATATATGTGAAAAAGGAGATCAGGAGAAATAAGATTGCAAATTGTTCTGAGTGCTTCATCCATGCGATTTAAATACTTGGATTTTTCTATGGATGATGTTGGTTATGTATCTATATTCAAGGTTAACCTGTACAACCCTATGGTTTAAATATTTATGGCTATTTTCTCCTTCCATGCAAAATATTTGTAAGGTGTAAGAATGAATTCTTTTTGGAATTCCATCTTTCCACTATCTTCAATCTTTTGTACCCGCAAATTTTTTTGATGTAGATTTTGCTTAGTAGTCCATCAGCTCTGATACCATGTAAATGTGTTGAAATTGCACATAATATATCTAGCTAAACAATAATACACACATTTGCAGAGAGAATTGGAGAAAGAAGAAGAAGGAGAGAAAGAATGAAATAATTCTCATTAACCGTTGTGAATAATGAATAATTTACACAAGATATACTCTGTATAACTCAATGAGTTTGACTCGAGGATAACCAATTCTCCATAGTGGTGGTATAGAGTTATCTAGATAGACACCAATAGTTACAGGAGTGAACTGCCACCTAGTCTAGTCTCGCAGGCAGTTACATGAGTGAACTGCCACCTAGTTGAGTTAACTAGTCAATTAGTCTTCAGTTAACTGACTGAACAAAGAGTAGTGAGCAGTTAAATCAAGGAATCAAGGCTAATACACCACTCTGGTGATGATACCAATACAAGGTCGAATTATCATGGTGATGATCCCAATGTTGCACGGTGACAAAAGCAATGCAACATCTAAACTCAACTCAATTAGTCAAACTGAAGTGTCAACTGAAAGAGAATATTCTCTAGATGGAATATTCTATCCTAAATTATAGGAGACTGGATAATGACTAATTATAACTAATAAACAAGAAAAAACCTTCGGAAAAATAAATCCTAGGTGTGTGTGAAGTAACTGTAATAGTTCTCATTGGTATATAGATTCTTCTTTTTCCTGAAGAAATTTCTTCTCATTTCATTATTTTACTTCCTGTACCTTTTGAAGTTGGAATCTTCTTCATTATTTTTAATTTTTTAAGGGAATTTAGCAACAAAGTGTCCTACTTCTCCAAAATAAAAATATTTGAAGGGAATCTTACCTTTGTATTTTCCCGACCCACTCTTGAGCTTCCTGACAAAGTTGTTTTCTTCTTCATATGATTCACTATTTTATCTATCATGATGCAGGAGAATCATCGACGTCATTGAATGAGGCAGGGTGGAGTATGACTCAACATCCAGTACAATGCACTTAACTGGTTTGGATTCCAAGGAGGGAACACCACTTTAATTTATGAAATCCTTGTAATTAAAGACCCCATCAGATATTGAAGCTTGAGCCATTGTATGTGCTCTAGGATATTGTATTTGATTTTAATATCTATAGGATTGTACATACTTTGAGCATTGACTCATATCTGGGTTGTAATATTTCTTTTATTGTAATAAGCCTAGTGATAGGATGCTTTAATTGTGATATGAAAGCACTAATATGGTCTAGAGGGAAGGCTTGAGATGTCCTCTCATGTATAAATCAATGTAATATATGCCCAATGAGGTTGTTAGTAGTTTTTGTTGTTGTAGAAGTCGAAAGAAGATATTGAGAGTTGTGGAACTCCTTGTAAATATTTGTTGAAGGAATATAGAAGAAGAGAAGTGCTTTCAAGTTCCAAGCTTGTTGTGTTGGGTATATGTTATATTCTCTGCATGTGTGTGTGTGGGTGCACCAGATTCGACAACTACGTTTGACGATCCCTCTAATAGTTCTCTTTTTGTTGTGTGCATCGTGTGCTTCCTAGGGGGGCTAGGTATGCCCCCCCTGGTTACGTGCAGCGTTCGGGGAAGCGCCCCCAAAATTTTTTGGGGGAATTTTTTTCTATTTTTAGTGGTTTTCTAAATTAATCCCGGATTAAGGGATTAGGGTTTTGGTATATACAAAATATCTAAAAGAACTGTATATATTGTATGGTGAATGGTTAAATTAATATAATGAAGAGTTGAAAGGTTTTCCTCGGTTGAGGGTTTTCAGTATAAATCTTTGTGTACTACGTGTATGAGCCATTAATTAATTTATGTTTTGCTTAAGAATCTATATGCATTGCTTTAATTCACAGGTTTAAAACTTACATGTGGTATCATAGCTCATTTTTGGCTTCAGAGGGACGCCTTTGTTGTTGAGGGTTTGGCCCGGTCTTGATAGATCAAGTTTATCTTGGGTCTGTGATAAACCTGGGTTTAGTGGGAGATTTTGCAGTGGTTATTCGAGTGTAGAAAGAGGAATGACGATCTCTTATAGAATCGAGATATAGAAGTTCAACGGTAAAAATTTTGAGCTATGGAAGCTGAATATGGAGGACCTTCTTGTAGACAAAGAAAAATGGATCATTGTGGATCCTGGTACACAGCCTACTGGTACGCAACCTACTGGAACACAGACGATGGGTACACAACCTACTAGTACAAAAACTAGTAGTACACCACCTACTGATATGTCGAAGGAATATTGGGAGAAGTTGGACAGAAGAGAAAGGAGTACTATTCAACTTTGCCTGGAAGATTCAGTGTTGTTGAATGTCTCAGGAGAATCTACAGCCAAGGAACTATGGTATAAGTTAGGGAATTTGTATCAATCAAAGTCCCTAGTAAACAAGTTGTTTCTTCGAAAGAAGTTGTATCATCTTAGGATGGAAGATGGATATTCTGTGACAAAACATCTAAATTCCTTTAATACTCTGGTAAGTCAACTTGTATCTGTTAATATTACAATTGCAGAAGAAGATAAGTGCATTACTCTGTTATGTTCTTTTCCAGACTCTTGGGATAATCTAGTTGTAGCAATTGGTAGTACCACTCAATATACATTGAAGTATGAGGATGTAGTTTCATCCTTGTTATCTGAAGAGATGAGGTGGAAAAGCATGGATGGTCATAGCACATATTCTTTATTTGTAATAGGTCGTACCCAAGACAAGAATCCTGGTAAGTCTTCAAGGGGAAGATCTAAATCTACAGGTAGATCTAAGTCTCCAAGAAAATCTTTGAGGAAATGTTGGAAGTGTGGTAAAACATGGCATTATAAGAAAGATTGCAATTCTAAGAAGGTTGATAAACCAAAGGGATTTTATAGTACCTCGTCCACATAGGCGAAAACCTCCACTGAAGAAGGAGGTGATGTTTACCTAACATCTATAGGTACACATGCAATCCATGATGTATGGTTGATCGACTCAGGTGTGTCATATCATATGACTCCTCACAGGGAGTGGTTATGTGAATATGAAAAATATGATGGTGGTGATGTATTCCTAGGAGATGAATAAACAACCATAATCATGGGACATGGAAGGGTTAAGATGCTACTAAAAGATGGAAGGATTAGAACTCTCCCTAGGGTTTTGCAGATTCCAAAACTAGACAGGAGCCTAATATCTGTAAGAAAGTTGGATGATGTAGGAGTGGATACTATATTGAGAAAGGGCACTTGCAATATGGTACAAGGGGAAATGGTGTTGGTGAGGGGAGTTTGGTGTGGAAATCTATACAAGTTTTTGGGAAGAACTTATACTAATGGGTGTAATAGTTATGTTGTCCCTGAGCAGAGAAATGAAGGAGAAAAGACCAATATTGTCCCTGAAAAGGAGACCATGTTGTGGCATCAAAGACTGGGGCATATTAGAGAAAAGGGCCTTTGAACACTACACAATAAAGGTATGGTTGAAGGTATGTCTAATTGCACTTTGGATTTTGATTTCTGTGAAAATTTCATATATGGTAAACAAAATCGAGTAAGATTCACATCTGGTGCTACAAGAGCAAAGGGGATCTTAGAGTTGATACACAATGATGTGTTTGGACCTGTTCCTATTCCATACCTAGGTAAATCTATGTATTATGTTTAATTCATAGATGATTTCTCAAGGAACACATGGATTTATTTTCTTAGAAAGAAATCTAAGGTATTTGATAAATTTAAAGAGTTTAAGGCCCTGGTAGAAAGTCAGACAGAAAATAAAATAAAGGTATTGAGAACAGATAATGGTGGAGAATTATGGGGAAATGAATTCAAAGAATTCTATAAGAAGTGTGGTATAGCAAGGCAGAATACTACTCCATACACTCCTCAATAGAATGGAGTTGCGGAAAGGATGAACATGACAATGATGGAAAAATCAAGGAGCATGCTCAACGACGCTGAGTTAGGACAAGAATTATGGGTAGAGGCAGTGGGTACAACATGTTACCTGGTCAATTGATCACCTTCATCAACGTTGGATGTAAAAATCCACATGAGGTATGGACTGAAAGTAAACCCTCTCTTCAACATCTTAGAGAGTTTGGTTGTGATGCTTATGTACATGTTCCAAAGGAAAATAAGAGTAAGCTGGATAAAAAGGCTGAAAAGTGTATCTTTATTGGTTATAAAAATGGCGTGAAAGGTTATAAGATTTGGAACCCAGATACCAAGAACACTGTTTAAAGTCAAGATGTTGTTTTCAGAAGAACCTGAGAAAATTGAGCTTGAGTTGGATGATGTAAAATCTGAATCATCTGAAGAAGATGAAGCAGAAGAAGAAAAATAACCTCATACCCCAGTATTGAGGAGATCAATGAGATAAAGATGGAAACCAAAAAGGTATAGTCCACCTGATTTCCATTCCAATTTTGATTTATCTATTATTGATGATGATCCTAGAACTATCAGGGAAGCAGTGAATTCAGAGGATAGTAAACTCTGGAAGAAGGCCATGGTTGAAGAAATTGATGCCTTGGATAAGATTGAGGCATGGGATATATTTGAGTTTCCAGTTGGAAGAAAATATGTTGGTAGCAAATGGTTGTTTAAGAAGAAGTTTAATGTAGAAGGAAAAGAAGAGAAATACAAAGCTCGGTTAGTAGAGAAAGGTTATTCCCAGCTAGAGGGAATTGACTTTGGTGAGATTTTTTCTCCTATTTCTAAGTTAACTTATATTAAATTTATTTTATCTATTGCTGCTTCTTTTGATCTTGAAGTGGAAAAGATGGATGTGAAGAAAACACTCCTACATGGGGTTCTGGAGTAAGAAATCTACATGAAGCAGCCAGAAGAATTTGTAGTGAAGGGAAATAAAGAACTAGTCTGTAAGATAAATAAGTCACTATATGGTCTGAAGCAATCACATAGGATGTGGTTCCAAAAGTTTAACACATACATCCTTGGCTTGGGATTTGTGAGAAGCATGTCTAATCACTGTGTATATTCCAAGCAGGTTGGTAATCACTTCATTTATGTAGTGTTGTATGTTGATGACATGTTGTTGGTAAGAAATAACATGGATGTTATCAAGGAGTTGAAATCACAACTATCCTCTAAATTTGTCATGAAGGATCTCGGTGCTACTAAGTTCATTCTGGGAATGGAAATTAAAGGAGATCGTGCAAATAGGAAACTCTGGTTGAATCAGAGAAAATATGTTGAGACGATATTGCAGAGGTTTAATATGCATGGAAGTAAACCTGTCAAGGTTCCTATTCCTATATCTATAAAGTTATCTGCAGATTAGTGTCCCAAGACATAGGAAGAATAAGAGGACATGTCCCATGTTTCGTATGCCAGTGTAGTTGGAAGTTTGATGTATGCAATGGTATTTACTAGACCAGACATTTCACATGCAGTGGGAGTTTTGAGCAGGTATATGTCAAAACCAGGGAAGGAGCATTGGACAACAACATAGAGGGTATTCAGGTATTTGTGTGGCACTACCAATTATGGATTGTGCTACCAAGGAAGACCAAGAGTGGATAGAGTGGTGGACATACATGGATTTTTTGATGTAGACTGGACTGGAGATCTGGATCGCAGAAGATCTACAAGTGGGTATGTGTTTAAAATATTTGGAGGAGAAATCAGTTGGATAAGAAAAATATAGGCTATTGTGGCACTCTCAAATACAGAAGCTGAATACATGGAAACCACTCATGCAAGCAAGGAAGCATTGTGGTTACATAGATTGTGTTTAAATATTGGGTTGGTACAACAAGTAGTGAGATTATATTGTGACATTCAGATTGAAATATTCCTGGCAAAGAACCTAACTTATCATTCAAAGACAAAGTATATTGATGTTCAGTATCACTTTGTGAGAGACATGGTTGAGGAAAAGAAGGTGTTGCTGGAAAAGGTTGACACTTTGAAGAATGTTAAAAATTCATTGACAAAGTTCGTCAGCATAGAAAAGTTATCCTAGTGTAGATTAGGAATGGGCATTGCTGCCCTGGATTGTTGACTATATAATCACGTGCACCCCTGGATGCAAAGAAAACAACAAGTGGGAGAATGTTGGGTATATGTTATATTCTTTGCATGTGTGTGTGTGGGCGTGTCAGATTCGACAACTGCATCTAAAAATCCCTCTAGTAGTTATCTTTGTGTCATGTGCATCGGGCGCTTCCTAGGGGGGTCCCAGGGGGAGCCAGGTATGCCCTCCCCTGGTTACGCACAGTGCCCCAAAATTTGTTTTTGGTTATTTTTTCTATTTTTAGCGGTTTTCTAAATTAATCCTGGATTAATGGATTAGGGTTTTGGTATCTACAGAATACCTAAAAACATTTTATATATTGTATGGTTAATGGTGAAATTAATATAATGAAGAGTTTAAAGGTTTTCCTCGGTTGAGGGTTTCCGGTATAAATCTCTGTGTACTATGTGTATGAGCCATTGATTAATTTTTGTTCTGCTTAAGAATCTATATGCATTTCTTTACTTCACAGGTTTAAAACTTACATGCTGGTCTTTGAGTAACTGGGTAAATGTTGTGTGATTTATCTCTGTGTTTTATCTGTGTGTGTGCATCTAAATGGCTTGTTGAATGAATCCTTAATGTTTATTTAAGTTTAAATTGTTTCTCTTCTAAAATCCTAGTGCAAGGAGTACACAGTTCCCACACAAGGAGTGTGAAGGCCTAACTATTATAGGTTCATAAGCTCAAGAGAGATTGTGTAAGTTTATGCAGAGCGAGTACAAGGAGTTAGCCTATACTCATAGGAGTATAAAGTCTTAGAGAGTAGACTAGTGAAAATCATGCACAGAGTCAACACTTTCGTAAAATGTTGAAGAATATCAGAGGAGAGATAGAACAAGAGTGTGAAAATCCTATGCAAGGAGTGAAGAAGGAGAGAACAATGTAAGTGCTAGACTGTAAGAGAAGCACACGGTGTGCGCCAGAGGTTAATTCCTTCATGCGAAAAATCTTAAGGAAGAGAAATCTCTTTGTTTAAAAAAGTGGGTCGACGAGATGTGTTCGGGAGAAGTCAAGATCCCTTACAATAGTCATATTAAAGGAAAGAAGCACATACGTTAAACCCCTAATTCCTTCAAACTTCATTGCTCTGACAGTTTTTGAGTATTTTTTGCTAAGGAGGAAAAATCCATGAAGGCTCGAAGCCCTGGAATGAATCTACACCATAGATCATAGGGCGAAGCATGAGCCCTCGGATCGTTGAGTGGTTTGGTGATTTGTCACTCCATAAAAAGTTAACTGTATTTGTGAAAATTGATGAATTCCCCGAAATCCTGAAGCCTAGAGTTAATCTGGATCATTGGCTATTGAGGACACATGTCCGCATATTATCGCATATTTGGAAGTTTGACTATCCAAAGGATCGTGGATGAAAAGTGTTTTTGCATGAGAAGGCTTGAAGTCCTGAAGCCCAAAGTAAATCCTGGCCATTCATTGTTGGGTGAACAACGAACGTATATCTTCTCCCTTCACCAATTCGATGTTCGTTGATTCGAGAGTCTAGTTGTGTTTATGAGATAAAATTCCCTAAGCCCGAAGTTCCATAGCGGATCACAGTTGTTGTCTATTGGAGAAGTGTGGACCATTGATCCTTGGACCCTACAGGATTTTTCCAGTTCGAAATTTAGAGCAATTGAAGTGTAGTATTGGAAGATCTTTCGAATCCTGAAGTCTTAGAGCACCACTCCAGGAATTCACCAGTTTGACGTTCAAAGGTTTTGGAAGGTGTTGAGGGAAAAAATCCGAAGGCCCAAAGCTCTAGAGTGCCAAAGTTACTGCTCCTAAAATATTAAGCCCCAGGTTCTAAGACCAAGGTCACGTGGAAACTCCACTGGAGTAAAAGGATCCTCACAAACATGATTTTTCACATAGTTAAACAAGAAAATTCTTGTGGTAAAGGATTCTAAGGGTTTTGTGGGGACTCAAGAGCCACTTTGTCTCCTATGTAAATCGATCCTAGATCGAGAGGTCGTGGGATCCCTATGGGGGCGATTTACATCAAGTGGTATTAGAGATTTATTTTTATCAGAGCCTGAGTGGAATTTTTATCTGATACCATCAAGTGGTATCAGAGTGGAAATAATCTCTATAAGAAGAAGTAATTGGAATCATGTCTCCAAGGATGCATAGGGACAAACCTGTGGTCAACGCAATCATGGAGGAAGAAATGAGACAACTACTTGCAAGGTTGGACTCCATGGAAACAAAAAAAAGGAGATCACCAGAGACTGGTGATATCAGTGAAGCTGAAAGTGAAGATGTAGAATAAGAATAAGAGTTTTTAGGAGAACAAGCAATAGAGGAGAGATTGCTGAGAGTTGTTGTCAAGCTAGGAACTAGATAAAAAATGGAAGTCCCAATTGTTAGCACTGAAAGTCACACTTTGACTGCTAAAGTGTAAGCTCAGCACCCATCAGAATGTAAAAGATAATTTTGGTTTTGAATAGGTGGATCAACAAGATGGATAAAGAAAGAGAGAGTGATGCAAATTGTAGATAAGTAGGCTACACCAATGGGAAATGGAGTCACAAACATCCTACTCATCGAAGGCATGAAAACTGCTCAATAGAAAACAAAATTGTATGCAGATAAGTGGAAGAATGAAGAAGGAAAACATAAGGTATAATGTTCAGTAAACAGAGATCCTCTCAATTTAATGAATCAACAAACACTTGAATATAAACAATGATTGATGGGCAAAATACAACAGATCCTTTGCTACTTAGGGATCCATAAATCATTGACAACCTTTGATCCTCAAATATGCAATATATTCAAATAAGAAGAAATATAAAAATAAGAGTTACAATCTTAAATCATATCTCTCATGAGTCTCCAATAGCAGTAATGCTTACCATCATAAAATGCCCATAGGATTACAAATGAACATACACAGAAAAACTGCCTAATCCTACTCTCTCTAGCCTCTCTTGGCTCATGAATTCCCACTCCAAGAGATATTTCCTTCCTTAAATAGAAAGAAACATCCTCATAACCTTAGGAGGTCTAATCCCATCTCTTCCATTGGATTCTAAACCTTGGATATAGGTGGCAACAATCAAAGAGACAAAAATCCAACAAACTGCTAATTTTCAGGAATTTGTTGAAAGTCATTAATAAAATGTTTCCACCTCATGCATGAGGCATTTGATGGAGATAAATATTAGGTTCAGGTGTCCCTTGACATCTAAATTATCCTTGAGAATCCATTTGAATCCTCCTTGACAGGTGGCAACCTCCCAACAAGGCGAATACCAAAACCGTGACCGCTACAGGAAATTAGGTAGTGTTGTTGTAAAACAGTTGGTAGTGCCACTTATATGTCTAATAACTCTCAAACCATACCACATTTTGAAAATATGAGAGATTTTTTTGTTATTTTTAATGTTATGAACAAAATCCTCCTCCAGTTTTCAAAAATGTCTTCTCAATTGTTCATAATCCAAGTTTCATGTTAGTGACTCAAAATTGGTAAAATAACTTTGCACAATTCGTTTTCTGCCAGAATTTAGGTAGTTACTACCTGTGTGTCTGTGTACGATTGGGTAGCACAAATCCATGAGTGATTTTTATGCTTCAACTTGGATATTGGGCATAACCAAATATAATTTCAATTTCCCCCAAAAAAAATAAAATATCCCATATCAATTGTATTCATTTGCCAAAATGAATAATGAAGGATTTATGCAAAGCTGAGGCATAAACCAATATTGTGCTAACATAGGCTCCATGGGGGATAGACTCCTCCCTATGAGGCTCTAATAAATCTTGTAGTTTCAATGCCTTATCCTAGGGCTTCTCCCAACCTTTAACCTTTGCAATCTTCTTTGATCTGTGACCTTCAATTGAAACTAAATGCAAATGAAAACTGAAACTGACAAAAATGATGAAAATGATGCTTGTTCAACAAGCTTATTGCACACACCTACTCTAATTATTAGGAAAATGAATAATTCAAGTTACATGAAACAACCAATGAATCTATTTCATATTTTTTTCAACTGTTTGAAGCTTTGAAATGTGCTTCCTTAAGCACCATAGATAATTCTTACTTGAAGGCACGTTAAAGAAACATTTGGCAATACACTTTCCATTGAAGAAATCAATGATCCTAGGCCCACTTTCTACTTGCAGACAGGCTACAAATGGATCCTGAAAAACATCATCAATACTTGCCTCCGCGGCATTGCTTTGTGTAAAAAGGAAAAGTATTGCATTATGTCCTTCCTCCACTATGCTTGGTTGTTGTATGGCTTGCTGATTTTCTGATTCATCTTCAATGCATATGGCCTTGGTCCACTACTGTTCATCAGGTGTATTAGGAAAAAGGCTTAGTGATGCTTGTCTTTCTTTAATTTCAACCTTTCTCATCTTATCACATGGCATTTGATTTTGGCTTCTTGGTGAAACTGAGCTTGTTTCTTCAAGAGGAATATGGGGTTGATAAGGCAGTTCATCACAATTAGAAGTTCTTGGGAAACTACATTATTCTATATTATCTTATGATTGTGAGGGATATTCATCATAGCTTGGCTTATGGTCCCAATTTCTCAGTTTTTCACCCTGTAAAATTAAATTATCACCTTTTTCTTCTTTTTCAGGAACAAAAATATGACATGAGGGTTGAAACAAGCTATTGTTGCTTTGATGTGAAGGGTACTTCTTTGATATAAGGTATTCAACATAATGTTCATGGAAATCATCTTCATAATCATCATACAAAGGTGAATCAATGCCCATTTGACTATTAATGGCTGAGGGGATTAGTACAATAGCTGGGATAGCTGGTTGTTCAGTGAAAACATCCTCATAGTCATCAAAACTTGGTGAATCATGGCACACTGGTTCATTAACAATAAGAGGGATTACAACAACAACTGGTAAGCTATGAATTTGTTCATGACAAGTTGCAACACTATTCTCATGATGAAAAATTTTTGAACCTATGATAACCTCTTGACTTAAAGAATCGAGAAAAGGAGGAGAAAGGGAAATGATGGATTGTGCATATTGATATTTCTCTTGGGGACCTAGATTTTGACATGAATGATGCATTTGTTCTTCAAATTTAGGAAAAGCATTATGAAACTCATCATTTAAGTCCTGCTATCTACGATCATCCCCTTCATCATAACTACTAGAGGAATCACTTGTTGAATCCTGAATATATGATGCATACCCCTCACAACAATTCTCAAAAAGTCTTTCAGTTGGATAAATTATCTTGCAATGGGAATAAAAAACATCATGAAATTCCTTCAAAGAGGAAATACTAGAAGAAGGGAGTGTTCTATACCATTGCCTCACATCGCCTTCCAATGAATACATGAACATTTTCATCAATATATCTTCATGGTGGATGTCAAGTTGCTGCATCAAAGCATGAAATTCATGAACATGCTCAAAAGGGTTGTCATCCTCACCTTCATAAAATCTGGGCAGCAGATCTTGCCATTCATCAATTTGAGGCACATGATGTGGATAACCATCTATGGCTAAGAAATTGAGTGGGGAAAACCTCATGGCCATGATAGCCTTCATAGACATTTAATTTGGCTCATCCCCGGTGGAGTCACCAACAAATTATGAACAACAAAGTCGCCATGGTGAATGTGTAGTCTTGAAGGTGTCCAAATTTAGTCACCATCTAAATATAGAGTTGTGTAATGTTGTTCTTTCCAGGGAGATTTTCAATCTGCTCAAATTCGTCCCCGACAATGGCCCCAAAAATGTTAGCATTGAAAGTCACACTTTAACTGCTAAAGTGTAAGCTCAACACCCATGAGAATGTAAAAGATAATTTTGGTTTTGAATAGGTGGATCAACAAGATGGATAAAGAAAGAGAGAGGGTTGCAAACTCT